>JACBWV010000839.1:12464745-12646794 GCA_013435795.1 Chlamydomonas sp. ICE-L
ATAAATGATGTATTCCATATTTTATACTTAATATTTTATATGCGAGCATGTCGGCAAGATGATGTAAATACAGATCATATGATATAAATGATGTATTCCATATTGTATACTTAATATTTTATACACGAGCATGTCGGCAAGATGATATAAATACAGATCATATGATATAAATGATGTATTCCATATTGTATACTTAATATTTTATATGCGAGCATGTCGGCAAGATGATGTAAATACAGATCATATGATATAAATGATGTATTCCATATTTTATACTTAATATTTTATATGCGAGCATGTCGGCAAGATGATATAAATACAGATCATATGATATAAATGATGTATTCCATACTGTATACTTAATATTTTATATGCGAGCATGTCGGCAAGATGATATATTTACAGATCATATGATATAAATGATGTATTCCATATTGTATACTTAATATTTTATATGCGAGCATGTCGGCAAGATGATGTAAATACAGATCATATGATATAAATGATGTATTCCATATTTTATGCTTAATATTTTATATGCGAGCATGTCGGCAAGATGATATAAATACAGATCATATGATATAAATGATGTATTCCATATTTTATACTTAATATTTTATATACGAGCATGTCGGCAAGATGATGTAAAAACTCTAAATAATATGATATAAATGACCACATTATTCATACATTAAATACTCCACCTCTGGGGCCATGTAGGACAGGGTGCCAACCAACTGACACAAATGATAATAAAAATGACAAGAACAATCACATTGTTCGCCTATTTATTTATGATTTATGTTTTTAGTGATATATTCATCCCTCACCTGTGTGGCCATGCAGGACAGGGTGCCAACCAAGTGACACAAATGATCATCACAAGATGACTATAAGGATCACAATATTCATATATATTTACATGTATACTCACATATTTTATATTCATATATTTTAGAATCATATCTTTATATTGATATATACGGAGATATGAGATATTTTATAATCATATCTTTTATATTCATATATGCGGATATATGAGATATTTTATATTCATATATTTTATATTGATATGTTTATATTCATATATTTTACTATTTAAATGTCTCACCTCTGGAGCCATGTAGGATAGGTTGCCAACAAGCTGACACAAATGATGATAACAAGATGAAAATAACAGTCACAATATTCATATATTTATATTAATATTCATATATTTTAGATTCATTTGTATTTATTTAACAATTAAAATTCCCCACCTCTGGAGCCATGTAGGACGGGGTGCCAACCTTGGACTTGGCAGCAGAGTGAACATCAGATTTACTATGAGGGTGAGGGTGGGGGTGGGGGTGGGGCAGGTGAGGGTGGGGGTGGAGCAGGTGGAGTGGGGCAGGTGGGGGTGGGGGTGGGGGTGGGGCAGGTGGGGGTGGGAGTAGGGCAGGTGGGGTGGGGGTGGGGTAGGTGAGGGTGGGGGAGGGTGTGGGGCAGGTGGGAGTGAGGCAGGTAGGGGTGGGGCAGGTTGTAGTGGGGCAGGTGGGAGTGGGGCAGGTGGGTGTGGGGCTGGTGGGGAGGGTGTGGGGCAGGTGAGGGTGGGGGTGAGGCAGGTTGTAGTGGGGCAGGTGGGTGTGGGGCAGGTGGGGGTGGGGGTCGGGCAGGTGTGAGTGGGGGTTGTACCCTCCCCCATCTTCTCCTCCACCCTCTACAGCCTGACCTACCTGTAGCCGAAGTCACAGATTTTGAGCAATGGGAGTGGAAGCCCCTGCTGGTGATGAAGGACACAGTTCTCAAGCATGATGTCTCGATTCGCCCTGGTCGTACAGTTTTGAACCCCTCCTCTTCTTGTCACACACCCCCTCCCCCCTCTACAGCCTGACCTACCTGTAGCCAAAGTCACAGATTTTGAGCAATGGGAGTGGAAGCCCCTGCTGGTGATTTAGGACGCAGTTTTCAAGTTTGATGTCCCGATTCGCCACACCTCGTTTGTGGCAGTAATCGATGGCGAAGATGAGTTGTTGGAAAAACCAACGCGCCTGGGTGGGTGGGTGGATGGGGGGAGGTGGTGGTGTGTGTGTATTGTGTAAAATATAATTATCATATCATGCACAACAAAATACCATAAAACAAAATAATACAATGATAACTAAATACTCATATTTGTGTATCATTTTTATATTTTATTTCATAGCTACCCCAACTGTGTCCACTTTAACCACTTCTTGACACTTTTGCCTAAATGGTCCAAATAGCTATAAAAGCTATAAAAGCTGTAAAAAGGTGTAAAACACTGTCCCTGGAGGAGGCCTAAAACCATGAAGCTAGAAAAAAAAACTTTAAGATTTGAAAACAAAAACTGGCCTTAGTCTACTTTAATCACTTCTCGACGCACACTGATTCAAAATGTATCAATACCAGTAGCATATAATGTACAATACAAAAGCAGTGTCATATCACATACAATAAATGCCATGACCATATCCAGTCATATGTAAAAAATAAAAAAACTTAACCCTAAATAAATAAATAAATCATACCTGTGTCTCTTTCAGCCGCTTCTTCACTCGCACGTAGTCAAAAAGTGTACCGCCATTGGCATACTCCATCACGATGTTGACGTTGTCCTTCCAGAGATACAACTCCCTGGAGGCGGTACAATGATAATATCTTTGGTCAGGACCTGGATTGAAACTTGCAGCTACAAACACATGGGTGAAGACGTAAACCATCACACAGATGTACATTAGCGACAAACACATGAGTGCAGATGTACACCTCCGCAAAGATGTCCACCGTTGCAGAGATGTACATCAGTGGCAAACACCAGTAACATGAGTGAAGATGTACACTGTTGCACAGATGTACACCAGCAACACACACGAGTTCAGATGTACACTGCCACACAGGTGTCCACCGTTGCACAGATGTACATCAGCAACACACACAGGAGTGTAGATGAACACTGCCGCACAGATGTACATCAGCAATGCACACATAAGTGCAGATGTACACCGCCGCACAGATGTCCAATGTTGCACAGATGTACATCAGCTGCAAACACATGTGTGCAGATGTATTCTACCGCACAGATGTACATCAGCTGCAAACACATGTGTGCAGATGTATTCTACCGCACAGATGTACATCAGCTGCAAACACATGTGTGCAGATGTATTCTACCGCACAGATGTACATCAGCAACAAGAGAAGGTACGATTTTGCTTTCTTCTTTCCTAATCTAAACCTGAAATATATTCCACATACAAATACAAGTACAAGTACAAGTACGAGTTCAAATACAAAACCAGACGCAAGCACAAGCAAAACAAAAATCATAACACCACTACTGCATACACACCAGGTTGTCAGCAAGATTAAAAGTTGGCAAAACCTCTTTCTTCCACATAAATCGGCGCCTAGAAATGCATGGCAATTGATTTTTGGAAAAGGGGGCCATGGCTGCACCTCCTCAAGTTAAGACCTGAAAAACAATTGCCAAAACCTCAATGTGCTAGTGTTACATTTCCTTGTTACAAATGTACATGTAACATGTAACATGTTCGCAGAGTGTGTTACTTGGGTCCTTAAGTCTGCAAATAAGGTATTCATACTAGTGGCCTATCACCAGCTTTAACCAAGGTGTAACTTGTGTATAACCAAGGTGTAACTTGTGTATAACCAAGGTGTAACTTGTGTATAACCAAGGTGTAACTTGTGTATAACCAAGGTGTAACTTGTGCATAACCAAGGTGTAACTTGTGTATAACCAAGCGCTGACTGTGGATAACTCATTACTGGTGTACATCCAATAAAATATAAGTGCACATTGTGAAAGCTATTAAAATTTCCCGTCGAATGGTACACTCAAAAATGAAATACTACTCAGGGTGCTAGCTACTAGCTACTCAGGGTGCTAGCAACTAGCTACTCAGGGTGCTAGCTGCTAGTTACTCAGGGTGCTAGCTGCTAGTTACTCAGGGTGCTAGCTACTAGCTACTCAAGGTGCTAGCTACTAGCTACTCAAGTTACTACCTACCAGCAGCCTTGTTGACCCCAAAGAGCGACCACAAAAGGCTTTAACGGAGCACGATTGGTGGTTGGCCCCAGTGCAAGCAAACGGGCTGGCCCCCTCATCGCCTCGTATTAAGGCGTACTATTTATTTATTTATTTATCGTAACACTAAAACAATGCCATGGTAGTGCGGTTCAGAGACAAAATCGACTTTCTCCGATGGGACCCAAATCGACAAAATCGACGAAATCGAAAAAATTCAAATCAATAAAATTGGCTTTCTCCTATGGGACCCAAATTTCTTGGGAATGTTGGTTGAGATTAAATACATTTTCGGAACATGTTTTAAAATTTGTTTTTTGGAATTTGGACCCGGATTACTTAACTCCATTTTTTAACGTAGCCAGATGTAGCACTTGAAAAATACCATGATGACTCATGTAGCACTTGTGCTACATATTGGTGCTGCATGTTGGTGCTACACTCCACTTCCTCATATTTTTTCTCCCATAATACTCATATGTAACATTTGTATTGTTTATAATAATTTCGGATTTGTCTAGCCCAATATGAAGTTGCGAACAACTGAAGTATAAAAAAATGAAAAGGGAGAAAAGAAAACAATAAAACAAGAAAAGAGCGCTCACCTGAATTGCACCACATGGGGATGCCTCAAGAGAGAATGGTTCACAATCTCCGCTTCCACGTACTTGTTGATCTGCTTCCTTTGAAGGCTCTTCATCGCAAACATCTGAACAAAGGGGAGTGAGAGTACACATGTGTGTGTGTGTGTGCGTGGAATGGTGTGTGTGTGAGAGAGTCTGTGTGTGTGCGTGTGTGTACTTCTTGATCTGCTTCCTTTGAAGACTCTTCATCTCAACATCTGAACAAAGGGGAAGGTGAGTGCCTGTGTGCGTGGAATGGTGCCCGTGTCCTATACCCTACCACCCGCACCCGACACCGCGATCGCACCTTCCCGGTCTGGGTATCCTTCACCAGTCGTACGTAGCCGAATGATCCGGAGCCCAACATTTTGAGATGCTCGAAGCGGCCATCCTCCATAAGGCCGGCTGGGAAGGGCTCGGAATTGGCCATGGTGGCAGTGGGAAGAGGACCAGATAGAAACAGAGAATGCAGAGGCCAGGTGACTTGGCTAGGGAACCCTGGGGCGGGGGGGCGATTGGGATGCGCAGGAAGGACGAGGCGCTTATGAGTTGGGACTTGGGAGGCTTCGCTGGCCAGCGAAGCTGATGGGGGGGCCGAAGGCAACTCGAAAAGAGGATCAGTTGGCTAGCAGCGGAATGATCGGATGGATCTTCGGCGCTCCTGACAGTGGTGGGCCCAGGGGTGTCCCGAGGGCAAAGCGCCCAAGGTGGAAAGAAATGCGCAACGAGGTGATCCCCCAGGAGGTGATAATAAATGTAACAGCAATGGCCACTGATTAGGCTGACGAACACATGATTACATGACCACAGGTTTTGAATCACCAACGGCTAGCGGCCAACGTTCGTCTCCCCAACCGAACGCACATGAAATGTCAGAGTACTGAAACCGAGCATTTCGACCGTTTCGGAACCTACCATGCCCTGACCTGATAGTTTGGAACAAGGCAGCGCACGTGGGGCGCCCAGTTCTCCGAATTGGCTGCCTCCAAGAAGAAGCCTTTGAACATGCAGCATCAGCGTCCGAATTCAAGAATACCTTGATGCATGTTCAAAGGCTTCTTCTTGGAGGCAGCCAATTCGGAGAACTGGGCGTCCCACGTGCGCTGCCTTCCTGGTGCTATCAGGTCAGGGCATGGTAGGTTCCGAGACAGTCGAAATGCTCGGTTTCAGTACTCAGAAATTTCCTGTGCGAACGGCCATGGTCGCGGCCAACCGGCAACCGGTGGAATCGCGTCCCTTGAGTTCCTCAAAGTTGGTACAAACTGCAGGGGTGGGGGCCCGGGGTGGGGGTAGGGTTGTTCAGGAAGCTGCTACCTGCGTCGCAGACGCAATGTCGAAGGTTCCTTTGCGTCGCAGACGCAACGTTGGGAAGTTCCGTTGCATCTCAGGTGAGAGGGTCTGGGTGAGTCACAGACGCAGACTTGGGGGGGGGGGGGGGGGGGGGGGTCCGTTGCGTCGCAGATTCAGATTTTGAAAACGGTGTCTCAAGCGGGGGCGGGGGGCAAGTTGGGAAGTTGTTCGTGTACCGCATACATGAATAGTCTGGTCCCCTGGTGGGCCCCTGCAGCGCGGGGCGCGGGACGGGGGCGCGGGGCGCGGGGCGGGGGCGGGGGGGTTCAGTGTGTCGACGTGGAGACGTGCGCGTGCGCCGTGCGAGCGGATGGGTAAGGCGATGATGTGCGGTACATTCGTCGGCCTGTCTTGTTAGATTCTTCCTTTCGAGCACCTGTCTCAGACACTCCCATCTGTCGAATATTCCAAGGATGCTCCCTGATAAGAGAAAGACTGTTCCCCCCAGGGGTCATGGCCAAGCAGATGTATTGCAGACCATGCACCGAGTTTACTTGGGCAGGCTGATCGACTCGATTGGAAAGCTCGAAAACCCAACTGAGTGGGTAACTGCGCGCAAAGCAGAAGCTCTAGGCGTTTAGATTTGTGATTGCTCGGTTTCGGGACACTACGCGGAATCAACACTTCCCAACTTGGTTCAATCAGGTAGGTTGAATTTGCAACCTGGTCTTTGTCTTTCTGCATGATCAAAGCTCGCCGCAAATTAAGCGCAAGATCAGTAGGCAGATTGATGGGAGGAGGGGAGTAAGTGCATGTCGGTGGGTGGTTGGGTCGTTGTGTGTGAGAGGGTGGTGGTGGTGGTGGTGGTGGTGGTGGAGAGAAAGGCAAGGGAGTGGTTATGGTGGTGAGTGGAGGGGGTAAGCAGTAGTTCAGGGGATAAATCATCTAATCTAATGGAGGGGGTGTGTACTGGGGGGAAACCTAGACCAGACCTAGATCCACTTAAGCTTGGCCATCCACGGCCAAGTTACATTTTAAGTTAGAATGTTGAAAGTCGCCAATTTGAAAATAGCTATGAATAGCTACAAACAGAGACTGGCCAGACGGCTCCAGAACCAGAATAGCTATGGAAAGGGGGGGCTTCAGAAAAGAAAAAGAAATCCCTGCCTGTCTGGGTTATCTCTTGCAGCCCCTTCACTTAGGGCTGCAGGCTCTTAATGTTTGCCCTCTTTCACGAGATGTTCCGCTTCGGCGACAATAGTGTCTTTCCCATGAAACCACAAGCGGCCATTGCGTGCCTACCAATTTCTATGCTCCCCAACGAGAGAATCACTAGCCCGGGCACTAGCTTCGGGGAGTTCCAGCACATGCTAGGGGTGTGCGGCATAGTCACCATTCGGTGAGGCATAGCCGCCACTCGGAGTGCAATTGGTGCAATTGGTTCAGTGTGGCTGGCTCTTCAATGAGCGCGGATTCCTATGTAGATTGTAGATTAGCCACGCCGAGGTGCGTTCTTTCTCTTTTGTATTTCTCTACCGCTTGCGATCTCAGAGCCACCAAAACTACTACATGCACCACATGCTCTGCGGTGCTCAAGTGCCCTCCCAACAATATAGGAAGCATCCAGGCGCATAAAGAGGGCAGGAAGTGTAAAGGAGCCCAGTTTGCCAAGCAATATAGCAAAAAACATGTTGCAGTTTTTTCAAGAGGAAGGCAGTAGGGCCATGTGCACAACTGCACAAGCTCAAGAAGCAGCAACAGCACCAGAAGCATCGCCGGTAGCGGGATTAGCTCTGCGTGTAGATAGCCCATCCACAGGTGTGCAGACCAATAAGTCCCCTAGGCTCAAGCCTTGAGCCCAGAAAGCAACTCAGGAAATACGCCTGGTGGGCTGAAATATTCCCCACAATCGGGACTTGTAAGGGGATTCCTTGGTTCATTCAGCCCTCTAAACCTTGCACCCACGCCCAAAGGCAAGGGTTTTCGGCCTTCCATACATTGGGGACCTAGTGGTGCCATTCCTGGAGAAGTGGGCTGTTGCTCAGTATCACAGTTCTGAAGCTAGTATCCCAATCTGAGAGCAGAATGATTCCTCTACATTACCTGATGTGCAATCCAGAAGTTGAAGGTCGAAAGAAGCTTCCTTTGTTCATCCATGAATATATGACGAGAAAAAGGAATAATGGTGAAAATTAATTTGTTCGCGTTAACATTTTCCTGGTTATAACTTTTTTTACTGCCGAAAAAGGGGAGCAGCCAAATTGCTGGCTGACGCTACGTGACCAAGTTAAAGTGAGAGTTACCCTTTTGTCAGGGGTATTTTTTACAAATCAAAAAGAGGAAATCGTATTCCTTTTTTTCGTCTTCTCCTGTTTTCCCAACCCAAAACAGGATCCTTATTCCGATTTTGGTAGATTGGGGTCATTTTTAGTCAATTTCAGTAAAAAAAAAAAAAAAATAGGTTTCTTAATCCGGTAATTTTGGCCAAAACGGGGTCTCGTATTCCGATCGGAATATATTCCGGAAAAAAATATCCCTGCCTTTTGTAACCAAGTTCAAAATCTTATTTTACACAGGGTTACTCCGCCTGCAGACGGCGAGCAGCAAGGTTGTTCAGGACGCTGCGTCCTCCGTCGCAGACGCAACGTCGAAGGGTCTGTTGCGTCGCAGGACGCAGCGTGGGGAGGGTCCGTTGACCAGAAGGAAGGGTCCGTTGTCTCGCAGGACGCAAGATATACAATTGGTTTCGTCTCAGGCAGCAGAGCTGGGGGTCCTTCCGAAGTACCCTGGTGAGCAGCACGAGGCTGATAGGCCATGTCATATCACATATGTGTAAATTGGGGATGCTGGTGAGTTGCAAGTGTTGCAAGGCCTGTGTACATGTTTGAAGCGTTCATTGAAGCGTTCGCGAATATCTGAAAACTAAGGTATTCTAGGTAGCCAGTTACGGCTGAAACACTCAAGAGACGGTACAGACTTTCAGATCCTGAACAAATATTGGCGTGTTCCCTGAGTGTCATAAATCCGAGTCACATGATCATAACTGGAACTTCCAAAGACGGCGAGCAGCCAAGTTTTTAAGAGTCATTGTAATTGATAGTTACAATCGTTAGAACAAAGAGCGATGCTCAGATTATTAATATCAGAGCATCTCAGTGAAGCAGTACATGCCAGCGGTACAGCCGACTGGCGTGGCCTCAGTCACTAGCTGACTGAACAGGGTGGACACGCGACCTCTGGCAGATAGCTTCGTTCGCCAAAGGCTGCGACATATAATGTTATAGTACGACTTATACGTCGTACCAAGAATGGCAAAGTGAGCTCTCGCCTCTCAGTTTAACACCTCGCAGGACTTAGTACCGCTAGTCCGGCAGTACGGTAGTGAAGCTGCCTTCACCACGTGCACTACAATTGCAGTACTAGTTGTACAGCCACTGCCATCTCTCTTCTAGCTCGCAAGTCCTTGTTGCGACTATCTTTCATTTCTGTAAACGATATTGATCCTACAAGTATCACAGTCCCTGCGTTCACTTTGAACTAAAAGCCGTCCAATAACACTATTGCTGGCTGGAGCTATGTAACCAAGTTCAAGTTCTGGAACTTCCGGAAATGATAAGGACGCGATCCTAAATATAAAATTATGGATGTGTGTAGCTGTGGGTGCATAGCTTTGCACTTCATGGGTATTATGAATACACTTCCTGGTTGGTAGCCCCCACTATAGCGAGTGTGTTGACCACCCAAACACTTGCCCCCTCTTGTTGCTTTTCGAAAACCTACTTACAAGTGCGACCTACCGTATGTCCAAACTGTCTGCACCCAGCGATATCCCTAACCACGACACATCGTGCACACGCGATATATGATGTTTATTCCCGTTTTGGTCCATCGCGCCCCCAGGTGTGGGTAATGTTTCCAGGTTCCCAAATGCTACACCTGGGCATCGGGCGCCACGAAAAGGAATGTTTCCACCTCCTCCAAAGGTACACCTGGGCATCGGTGCCACGATTTTTAATGTTTATGCCCAAATCCTTATGCATATCACTGTCTGCATCCCTGTTAGTACATTCTGTACTTGGGAGAGAGGTGTACCTTAGTAGTGCTAATGCTACCCTTGTTCACTTCGCCCACAGAAAAAAGTGATATGTTCGAGTTTACATTTTCCTGGTCATAATTGTTTTACTGCCGAGCAGCCAAATTGCTGGCTGAAGCTATGTAACCAAGTCCAAGTTCAAGTTCGCCCACAGACGGTGAGCAGCACAAAGGCTGATAGACCATGTAATCAAACACAAAACAACGCTGAGGTGCAACTGCTGGCACCGGTATTTGGTAATTTATGTTGTTAGATCTTGCCAGCCGAGTAGCTACAGTACTGCTACACAAATGCCCGTACGATGTATCTAATATATTGGTTAGTAGCCCCCCCCCCCCCCCCCCCCCCCCCCCCGGATGTGTGGAGCGGTCTTGTCCTGGTACAACAATGGCCTGTCTAAAAGTAGTGATAACGCCTGGTGGGGCGTGGTATTAAGGGAGCCCTGTCTTACATCGGTAGAGAACGGGCTGCTACTTTACCTGGACAGTGCTACCATGGTGGTTGACAGCGACCGCGAACACTAAAGCGCACCCATAGGGATTCGAACCCCGCACCTTCATCATTTCAACGAGCTCTACCGTTGAGCCAGTCGTCGGAACGGGATAATGGCCTGTCTACTATATCAAGGGGACTCGTGTCTATGACACTGTTATGGATTGCAATATCGTATTTACTTCTCTGTTCAAATGCTAAGGACCTGGATACTATATATTAAATATGTCGATATGATATACGTATACTAGATTTGTTAAGGACTGGATACTATATTTTCCCCAAGCAACTTTTGGATCCAGAGCAGTGAACCATCCCAGATGGACTGCTTGACCTCACCACCTCCCATCCAGCTGACTGAAATGTCCCCCCCCCCCCCCCCCCCCCCCCCACACACACACACACCCTACCACCACACTCTCACGGCGGTAGGGGTGGTATATAAACTAGACAGTGGGAAACTCTAGAGGGGATGAGAACCATAATCCTGCTACAGCAATGACGCTTCACCCCTTCCACCACCTGCACAGGGCGAGTTGATAGGAGGTTAGGAGGGAGGGAACGAAGGTCAAGTCAGGGTGGAGTTGAGGAGAAGTCAAGGGCAAGTCAGGGGGGAGCTGAGGAGAAGTCAAGGAGAAGTCAGGAGGGAGTTGAGGAGACGTCAAGTGGAAGCCAGGAGGAAATCAAGGAGAAGTCAAGAGGGAGTTGAGGAGAAGTCAAGAGGAAGTCAGGGGGGAGTTGAGGAGAAGTCAAGAGGAAGCCAGGAGGGAGTTGGAGAGAAGTCAAGAGGAAGTCAGGAAAATGTCAAGAGAAAAGTAATCTAACAACTTAGAAAACTATGGTGCTCATTCAACCTTGATAAAATAGGAATGAGTTCAGCCACTCTGAATCACCAAAGGCCGTATTTCACACATACATAGGGGTTGCCTATGTTATATAATATTGGTGAATAAATGATATTATATAACATAATATAATAATAGTCGAATGAGCCGTCTCACCATAATTTCAAATTTATTTGAAAAACTAATCTTATTGAGACACTGTAATAATATTAATTAATATTAGTTTTTCAAACACTAATATCAGTTGCCGTTCCCTACACATACAATGGAAAGGAAAAGTCAATAGGTCAAGCCGAGAAGTCACTTACAATAGGAATTCCCCAAAGGCGATATTCCCTGTTTGTTTGGGATCCAGTTGAGTGCAGAGCATTCAGCGGTACACCCAAGTTGAGTTAAGTGATTGCTTGAGACACTTACAGAAGGAATTCCCAACTTGAAGCTTGAGACACTTGCAAAACACAGAACACCAAAGATGAGTCGAGCGATTGCTTGAGTCACTTACAATAGAAATTCCCCAAAGGTGATCTTCCCTGTTTGTTTGGGATCCAGTTGTGCGATTGCTTGGGACACTTGCAGAGCATTCAGCGGTACACCCAAGTCCTCCATCAGACCTGAGGCAAGCATGCATGTGGGTCGGTAATTCATGGTGGTGATTCATGGTGGTGGTGTGTGTGGATGTGTGTTTATAGGGAGGGGGGTGGGATGGGGGGGAGCAAGAGAGAGCATTCAGCGGTACACCCAAGTGCTCTATTAAACCTGAGGCAGGGAAGCAGGTGGGTCGGTAATTCAGGTTGGTGATGTTGGTGATGGTGTGTGTGTATTTGTGGGATGGGGGGTGGGGAGGGGTGGGGTGGGGGTGAGAGAGAGCATTCAGCGGTACACCCAAGTCCTCCATCAGACCTGAGGCAGAGAAGCATGTGGGTCGGTGATTCATGGTGGTGGTGATGGTGGCGGTGGTGTGTGTGTGTATGTGTGTGTTTGTGGGTTGAGGGTGGGGGGGGGTGGGGTGGGGTGGGGGCGAGAGAGGGCATTCAGCGGTACACCCAAGTCCTCCATCAGACTTGAGGCAGGGAAGCATGTGGGTCGGTGATTCATGGTGGTGGTGATGGTGGTGGTGTGCGTATGTGTGTGTTTGTGGGTTGAGGGTGGGGAGGGGTGGGGTGGGGTGGAGGCGAGAGAGGGCATTCAGCGGTACACCCAAGTCCTCCATGAGACCTGAGGCAGAGAAGCATGTGGGTCGGTGATTCAGGTTGGTGATGTTGGTGATGGTGTGTGTGTATTTGTGGGATGGGGGGTGGGGAGGGGTGGGGTGGGGGCAAGAGAGAGCATTCAGTGGTACACCCGGGTCCTCCATCAGACCTGAGGCAGAGAAGCATGTGGGTCGGTGATTCATGGTGGTGGTGATGGTGGCGGTGGTGATGGTGGTGGTGGTGTGTGTATATGTGTGTGTGTGGGTATGTGTGTGTTTGTGGGTTGAGGGTGGGGTGGGGGTGGGGTGGGGGCGAGAGAGGGCATTCAGCGGTACACCCAAGTCCTCCATCAGGTGTGGTGTGGTGTGGTGAGGCGTGGTGAGGTTTGGTGTGATGTGGTATGGTGTGGCGTGGCGCATCATGTCGTGTTGTTTTGCATCAATTTGTGTCGTTTTGTGTCGTGGTATGGTATGGTGTGGTGCGGCGTGGTGTGGTGTGGTGTAGTGTGTGGTGAAGATGAAACTTACCTCTTGTCTGACAAGCCTCGCGATAAACAATCTCACTCCCACCTTGCATGCCAAGGGCTGAGATTTTGACAGTTCCATCCTGACCAAAGACCGAGAAGAAGAAAAAGAAGGAAAACAATTTCATGGGAAAGGTTGTCCTTTCCAGGCTCTGCCAGCGGTGCTGCTGATGCTGCAGCTGCTTGACACATGATCAACGAGAAACCCAAACCACAAACCACAATACATGAGATACACCAATCCCACGTTGCACATCAAGGGCCGAGATTTCACCAGTTCCATTCAGATCAAAAACCGGGAAGAAGAAAAAGAAGAAAAACAATTTCATGGAAAAGGTTGTCCTTCCAAGGCTCTGCCGGCGGTGCTGCAGATGCTGCAGCTACTTGACACATGCCCAACATGAAACCCAAACCACTAACCACAATACATGAGAAACACCAATCTCACCTTGCATGTCAAGGGCCGAGATTTCACCAGTTCCATCCAGATCGAAGACCGAGAAAGCGCGGGCAACGTCGTCCTCCCCAGGCTCTGCTGACGGTGCTGCTGACGCTGCAGCCGGTGCCCCATGGCTCGATGACTTGGAACCAGTGGAGCCCCCCAAGCTAAGCACAGCCTCCAACTGTTGGTAAGCCTTCTGCTGCTGGCCCTGCTTGGTCTTTAACCGCTCGATCAACTCCATTTCTATTTGAGCCTGCAAGCAGATCAAGTTTAAATGTAAAATCCATTTCTATTTGAGCCTGCAAGCAGATCAAGTTTAAATGTAAAATCCATTTCTATTTGAGCCTGCAAGCAGATCAAGTTTGAATGTAAAATCCATTTCTATTTGAGCCTGCAAGCAGATCAAGTTTAAATGTAAAATCCATTTCTATTTGAGCCTGCAAGCAGATCAAGTTTGAATGTAAAATCCATTTCTATTTGAGCCTGCAAGCAGATCAAGTTTGAATGTAAAATCCATTTCTATTTGAGCCTGCAAGCAGATCAAGTTTGAATGTAAAATCCATTTATATTTGAGCCTGCAAGCAGATCAAGTTTGAATGTACAATCCATGCCCGATGACTTGGCACCAGTACTCCGCCAATATATTATTTCCTTGTTGCTTGCGACGCTGCATAGGGTTTGTTTCTCCCAGTACCAGTAGCGATCGCTACCTGGGACCCTGTTTTGGCCTAACCTTCCGCTACCCTGAGACTCCCTCGCGCCCCGAAACCCGACCCCCCCAGGCCACCTACCCAAATCGCTACAAAAGCCCAACCTTAAAAGACACCAAATCCCTGATTGCTACCATAAGACCCCCTTTAGGAAACAACAAAAATATGGTGTGTTAGCGTACCAGTCGTCGGATCTCCGCCTCCTTGACTGGTGAGGAAGTTGCGAGGATATTTCCGAAACCGGCTCGACCCATGTACGAGGATCTGCCAGATCACCAGGTGCCTCGACTTGGATCTAGAGGACCTCGCCTCCAGATTTACTTGGTGTCGGAAATAAGTGCGGATTCGGAAAGATCTCGTCGAGCTTGTGTCATAGGTCTGCTTAATTTTATCAGAGATCGAGTCCTGAGGAAGTTTGGCCTCTAACAGTTTTCACCAGAGGAAATTTCTGAAAGTCGCCGGACCCCCCCCCCCCCCCCCCTTTTCGAGGGGTCGATAGCTACACCCTCCCGATCCATTTTTCGACTTTTTTCGACGGTTTCGGGGCTTACAACCCCTTATAGCCCCGATTCCGACATGCGGCACACGAGCAACGTTTTAGCGGCCCCCTGTGTTAGCGTACCAGTCGTTGGATCTCCGCCTCCTTGACATTCTTGGCGTCCGTCTCTTCCTTGAGCCTTTTCTCATAATCATCTTGGGCCTGTGTGCATGCGGGTGTGTGGGTATTCAGTGGTGGTGGTGGCAGTGGCCTCTTGAGGCCTGTTATGATGGTTGGTAGCTTTGCAGTAAGCTGGGTGGTGGTGGTGGTGGTGGTGGTGGTGGCAGTGGCCCCTTGAGCCTTTTCTCATAATCATCTTGGGCCTGAGTGCATGCGGGGGTGTGAGGCTAGTGAGAAGGGGATACTTGAAAAAGGAACTGAAACAATTGAAGAGAGGAAAGAAGGAGGGGGGAAATAAAATAAATGCGATAGATCACGTGATTTCATTCAGTTTGGTGTGTGAGGTTGGTAGGAGTGGGATATGTAAGACAGAAAGATAATGGAAGAATGGAGGGGAGAAAGAAGGAAAGAACGAGAGGAGGGGGGGTGTGGTGGGGGGGGTTAAGGGATAACTTTACGTGATTCCATTCAGTCTGGTGCGTGAGGCTGGTAGGAATGGGATGCGTAAGACAGACAGATAATGGAAGAATGGAGGAGAGGAAAGAAGGAGGGGAGGGGGGGGGGGGGGGGGGGGGGGGGGGGGGGAATGAATTTACGTGTTTCCATTCAGTCTGGTGTGTGAGGCTGGTAGGAATGAGATACGTAAGAAATAGAAAATGGAGGATGGAGGGAAGGTGGTGCGTGTGCGTGTGTTGGTGGGGTGTGTGTGTGTGTGTATCTCTCTGTGTGTGGTGTTAGCGTGAGTGCATGGAGCAGGTGTGCCAGTGCACTAACATTGAGATTTGAAATTCCATACGCCTTGCCACGGGGCATGAGGTTGAAGGAACCTTCCCGTTTGCTTGCACTGGGAACTGGTTACTATGATGGTTTTGGTTTTCGCAGACCGCTACTGTGTCTGAGCTCAGATCATCCCGCCACCGCAGAGGCAAAAATCTCAACCTCTTCCAAGGCGCCAGGTTTGAAAGTTGGGAACCCGGCAAGGGCTCGAAGTGCAGACCTTTCAGGTTCATGGTTTCTACGGAACCAACCAGCCTGAGCTCGATCCACTGCACTTCCAGTGGTGGCAGATCCTTTTTTCCCCCCCCCCTACCAGTAGCGATTGCTAATAGACCCCCTGGGACCCTGTTTCCCAGTTTAGGGCTACCAGTAGCAATTGCTACCAGACCATCCTGGGACCCTGTTTTGGCCAAACCGTCTGCTACCAGAGACTTGAATCTTGCCCCCCCCCCCCCCCCCCCCCCCCCCCCTCACCCCCCCCCTCACCCTCCTGGTCCCCTCAACTTCACGCATCGTGATAAGGCGTACTATATATTTATTTAGCAGTCCCCCCCCCCCCCCCCCCCCACACACACACACACACACACACACACACACGCCACCCCAAACACTTACAGATTGCAACTTGGCCACTTTAAGGGCTTCCAACTTGCGTCGTGCAACCTCCTGCTGTTGCCTAATAGATTCCTTCTGCTCCAAGGCCTCCTTCCTAGATAACAGTTTTGACTCAGCTAGAAGCTTATCAATTTCTGCCTTCTCTTCTTTTGTCTGCTGGACCACGTTAACCTTCTCCAGGTAAACCTTGTTCTCCTACGGCGGGGTTGGCATGCAGAGGGGATATGTGAGCTTGGGGGGGAGAGAGAGAGAGAGAGAGAGAGAGAGAGAGAGAGAGAGAGAGAGAGAGAGAGAGAGAGAGAGAGAGAGAGAAAGAGGATATGTGAGCATGGGAGAATGTGCTTAGCTACATCCCTACTCAAGATACATTCCTACACAGGATACATTCCTACACAGGATACATTCCTACACAGGATACATTCCTACACAGGATACATTCCTACACAGGATACATTCCTACACAGGATACATTCCTACACAGGATACATTCCTACACATGATACATTCCTAAACAAGATACATTCCTACACAGGATACATTCCTACACAGGATACATTCCTACACAGGATACATTCCTACACATGATACATTCCTAAACAAGATACATTCCTACACAGGATACATTCCTACACAGGATACATTCCTACACAGGATACATTCCTACACATGATACATTCCTAAACAAGATACATTCCTACACAGGATACATTCCTACACATGACAAATGGCTGCACATAGTAGATCATGGGCTGGTCCCTTCAGCCTTACGTACCCAAGGACAGCTAACAAATAGGGAACGGCAACATGATATCATATGATGCCGGCAGTCTGAGTAGGCCAAGGTTACCATTAAAATACAATATCATATGATGCCGGCAGTCTGAGTAGGCCAAGGTTACCATTAAAATACAATATCATATGATGCCGGCAGTCTGAGTAGGCCAAGGTTACCATTAAAATACAATATCATATGATGCCGGCAGCCTGAGTAGGCCAAGGTTACCATTAAAATACAATATCATATGATGCCGGCAGTCTGAGTAGGCCAAGGTTACCATTAAAATACAATATCATATGATGCAATTTGTATGATATCATATGATATCATACTCACCTTCGGCCAAAGTCGATCCCTACTTACAAACAATACTTGGGCACAAGGAGCAGTATGACTTCCGCCCCTGGGGGCTGTTGGTATTAGTGTTAGTGTTAGTTTAGGTTAGTGTTGGTGTTGGCGGTGTTGGTGCCCTCTGCCCTCTGTGGTGCAGGCTTTATAAACAACACCATCACATTGGGAGAGGTCATGATGACTAGGGCAGTGAGCCCGTCGTACCGACGGCAACCCCACCTCCACCCCCCACCCCCACACGGCCCATAACACACCCCTGGAAAATGCACAGGACAGCTCTAGCCTTGGTTACATCAAGCGGGAAGATTTCTCAACAACTCTGTGTAAACAATGTTTGGTGCATATCCATCCCCGTCGAAATCAAGTTAACCTATCAGTCATATGAGTGACATGATGATCATCTACACCCAGGCGGGATAGGCTTGGTGTGTCATGATGGTAGTGCTTCGTATGTGGTGATGGTCGTGTGTGTGTGAGTGTGTGCGTGTGTTGGGAGGGGGGGGGGGGGGGGGGGGGGGGAGGGAGCAGTAGGAATGCTTTTAGTGATAATGATGGTAGTGTTTTGTATGTGATAGCGGTCGTGTGGGTGTGTGAGTGTGTGGGTGTGTGGGTGTGTGGGGTGGGTGGGGGTGGGTGGGTGGGTGGGTGGAGTAGTAGGAATGCTTTTAGTGATCATGATGGTAGTGTTTTGTATTTGATGATGGTCGTGTGGGGGGGTGGGTGGGGGTGGGGGTGGGTGGGTGGGGCAGTAGGAATGCTGTAAGTGTTTATGGTGGTAGTGTTTCGTATGTGATGATGGTCGTGTGTGTGTGTGTGTGTGTGTGTATGTGTGTGTGTGTGTGTGTGTTGTGGTGGTGGTGGTGGTGGGGGGGGGCGGGGGTCAGTAGGAATGCTTTTAGTGATCATGAAAAAAACAATCAAGTCAAGTCAAGGTCCAGGCAACAGGGCAGGGCAGTAGTAGAAGTGGGAGGTACTACATTAAGTGGCAGTGTGGGGTTCAGCATGCACGGGGGGTATGGGACATAGCTTTCCTTCTCAGCCACAAGAAGCAGCTTCTACGCAGCTTCCTGAGCCAGCTACTCAGTTAAGCTCCAAGATGTTGACAGTGTTAGAAAGATGATTCTGCCAGTTTCCAGGTGTACCTAGTTGCTACATGTTTGGCTGGGTAGCAAGCCAGGGGAGCTGCCTAGAAGCTACTGCTGGTAGGTGGAGAGGAAAGCTGTGGTCTGGGAGCATGGGAGCATGAGCTTAGGTTGCATTGATTTGATCTGAATTGTAATTATTACTGCTAAAGACGGCAAGCAGCCAACTTGCTGGCTGGAGCCATGTACTTGAGTTCAAGATCAAGGATGAGTCCACTCACCAGCACACTGTGCATGCCTGTGTGAGGTACAGCATGTTTAAGGTACAACATGTAGGCTGTGTGAGGTACATCCTGTGTAATGTACAGCATGCAGCTTCAACTTGTCAGCTTATGCTTTTGCCCACCACTTTGATTTGAATTGATTATGTTAAAGGCGAAGACGGCGAGCAGCCTTAGAGGCTAGAGCCATGTAACCAAGCTTAAAAAAAAAGTAACCAAGTTTGCCCATTACTCAGAGGGTGGAATAAAGCCCCCTAAATGCATGTGGCTGCCCACTAACCAGCATCTGTCAATTGTCACCCTGCCTTTGATCTGGCCCAGCCACACAGCCTTGCTCCCTAAGCACGCTTTGTGAAAAGCGGCCTACTCGGCTCACCAGCAGCTCGCTGCACATGATGCTCTTACAGCAATACTTTTCAGAAATGCCCCCCAACCCTCTTGCTGAAGCCCCACCCCACCCAAACAACCACCAGCACACCATAAATTCTTACTCCTACACTGATACTGGGTTCAGCAAAAACAACTCGTAGGGGTCATCCCACACAGCATTGAGTGTGCACTTCTACACAATGCAACCACTAGGCTTCAAATCCAACTCATCAATCAAGACCATCCCTCTGTATGATATCCTTTGTAATGTTTGTTTATAGATCCATCACAACCACCTCAGCCACCCTCAATAATAAGACGGCTACAGGAGTGCAGGATGACTAGACGGCTGGCAGGCATTTGGGGACCTGAATGATTTCACTTCAGTAACCTATGGCCTCATATATTCAGATCACCTCTTACATCCTACATCCCCGATGCAGGCTACACCGAGAGTGTCCCAGATGAGCGTATGAGATGCAAGGAATGGAAAAGGAAGGGGCGGTGGTTGGGTGCATGTTCCAGGATGTCAGGGGCCTGAATGGCGTGACCCCCCCTCCATCCGTATACTGTGCAAAATGCCAGGCCTTCGTCATCAGATCTGACTATCTCAGGGCTGCAATGCTTTCTACCAACAAGTTACACAGAGAGAAGCAGCACTCTAGGCACCTGCTCAATCTTGTTTTTGAGAGCCTCCTCTTTCATGCGATTGTTCTCCTCCCGCTGAATCTCAATGAGCTCATTCAGCTCCCTCATGCGATCCTCCTTCTCTTGGCGGACGAGCTCATTCCTCTCTCGCAACTTGATGATTTCTCGCGCTTTCTTCTTTGTCTCGGAGATGCGCTTTCCGGCCTTCTCCTCCTCCTTCTGCAACTGCCTGACACGATTGTACAGACGAGCAGCATCTTCCTCTGCAATCTTGCGTGCCCTCTTCTCCATGAGGATGTTAGTTGGGATGTCTCCCTGCTGGGATCCTTGGTAAGAGTCCGACATCGTGGATGCCTGACCTTAGACGATAGCTATGAAGCGAACGGTGAAAGCTATATTACTTGTCGCACAGTCACAAAATAGGGGAGCGGCCTACAGGACGAAAAACTGCATACGGATAAATTATAGGGACAGATTTCTAGCCTGGAGTGCCCCAGGTCGATAAATAGTTATGTTCTCTCGGCTGCGTCGAAGAATGAAGAATGTCACAAAACGAAAGAAATTTCCACTGTACCGCAGCAGTACAAGAGTCCGAGCGTGTCACGCATTTATTGCTCGCAGCTACCAATACATGCTCTTCATAAATTTCAAGTAGACGCTGGGCATTTCTCCCTCATTCTATGACTCCGTTAAATTAATTTCGCATCTGGGAGCATACCTTGCCTGAGTGCGTCCAAGGTGGTGGATTCTCCCCCTACCCTGCTCCGTACGCTACGCCCCCTGCTATTTCTTTGCTTCTTATGTGTTCGAGGGACCCCACCTCCTCTTTGAAGACGCAGTCCACCCCCCTAGGTCCCATGCGATCACAGCAAAACGCAGTTTGGATGATGAGCTGTTGATAGAGGATCCTGCCTCTGTTTTGGAGCCTCCTCTGGAATCCCCAAGCTCCTCAGAATCTGCCACACCGGAACCTATGACCAGGAATGCTGCAGCAGCTGCTGCTGAGTTTTCTCATTTGAATGTCTCAGAGGCCTCCACGTATGCAGACACCCTTGGCTGCCACGACACTGAGAGCAGCCCAGCAGGGGATGCAGCAGCTTCTGTATCTGGCCAGATAGATATTCTAGATGCCTCAACAACAGTCCCAGATGTTACAGCAGGGGCTACTGGTAATTCAGAGGGTCAGAAAAATGTTCCTAGTGCTACAATGTCTTACGATCAACCTGGTTGCGGAGCCTCGGACTGCGGCCAAGAGGTTCTATGGATGCAAGATGAAAGCCTGCAGGCTACTAGCCTCAGCTTGCCAGACTGCTTCAGGGATATGCACTTGCATGAGCCCATTTTGCAAGAATGCAACTCACGCTTCTCCATGTTCCCCATCCAGTAAGTTGTTTTAGTTTGCCTGTGGACTTTCCTTGTGGGAGGAAGTTTATTTACCTATGGCGCTCTCCTTGTGGTAGTGCTTAATGCTGGGTAAGCTGTCCTGTCATGATGATGATGGTGATGGTTACATCATCCGGGTGCCCTATTGGTCTCCAAATATACCTGTGGTTTGACAGTGTTTGGGGGGCACACAAAAAATGGAGAGAGAAAAGCTATGGAACCCATCTATAGTACCAGTACTTAGTTGTGTTCCTTTCTACTCAGCTCTCTTTGTGGAAAGAAGAACAGGTAGGTAAGAAACAATCGTATAATTTTCACAGGATTTTCAGGTCAATCAATATAAATAGTATGCTTTATTAGTTATTACAAGGCGTCAGGTTGAGGGGGCCAGCCCGGTAGCTTGCACTGGGGCCAACCACCATTCTCAGCCTACAAGGGTTCCGTTGCCAACACACTCCGCCAATTTTCCGCGTCGCTTGCAACGCTGCATAGGACTTATCAATAAAATGTACATTTGTGTTGCCTTGCAGGTATGAGAACATGTGGCTGATGTATAAGCAGGCGGTAGCTAGCTTCTGGACCGTGGAAGAGGTGGATCTGTCCCAGGACATGAGAGACTGGTACCGTCTATCCCGTGAGTTTGGGGCGGAGCCCTCCTTGAGTGGGAGCAGGAACCCCCATGTTTCACCCCATTGTCCTTTTGTTTGTTTGTCACTCTAGCTCCTAGGTGTCAAACCCTGGCTTTTAGCCATAACTTTTGTTTAGGGCAAAGCCCCCCTTTAGTGGGAACGGGAGCCCTTATATTTCACCCCATGGTCATTTCTTTGTTTGTTTGTTTGTCCCCCTAGCTTCAAGGTGTAAAACCCTGGCTTTTACCTATAGCTTTTCTTCTCGGCTACAAGCAACAGATCCTACGTAGCTGCCCAGCCTGGCTATTCAGCCACATCTAAAACAAACTAGTGCACCTTGCTGCCGACATAATCAACTATCCAGCAGTGCTAAAATATTCAGGCGTAGCACTGTGGCTGGCTCAGGGATCTACCTAGAAGCTGCTGTGAAAAGCCGACAAGAAAAGCCCTGCTTTGGCCGGGGGTTCAAAGTAGGGTCTGTAGTGATCCCCTCGACGAGTTCTCTACATTTGTGGTCTTACATTTGGATTTGAGCAAAGTTTGACAACATGGTCAAGCAAGCTGGCTTTGGCCACCCCTTATGTGGGGCCATGCATCCCTTTGGCAGCCTTAATCCTTCCAGTGATGTTTTTAAGGAAAGGAACCAGTGTCTATACCTAGCACCATGGTGGTCCCAGTAGCCTTCGGGCTGCTACTAGCAGCTTTTGGGGGCCATAAAAGCAGCCCCAAAGGCTCTAACGTAGCACACCCAAAACACCAAGGGACATAATTTAGCTATTGTGCTACAAAAAGCGTCTCAAAGAAAACTCTGAATGCTTTGGCAGACTTTATCCTTCCCTCTGCCTCGAGTCTTCGAATCACTAAGCTCTGTATGATATATCTGAACTAAAGTATCTCAATTAGAAATCTCTGAATGATGAAGCTCCTAACTTTGATGAATCTCTGAATCACGAATATCTGTACGATCTATTTCTGAACAAAAGTATCTGAATAAGGAATCTCTGGATGATGAAGCTCCAAATGTTGAGTATCTGAATCAAGAATCTCTGTATGATCAATCTCTGAATGGTAGTATTAGGAATATCTGAATGATACTGAACAGAATACTGAATCTTGGAATGATCAAGCTCTTATGGACGAATATGTGAATGTTGAATCTTGGAATGATTCAGCTTTTAATGATGAATATTTTAATAATTATGAATTGACCACGAATGTCTGTATGATCAATTTCTGAATGATTAGAATCTTGGGATACTAAATCTCGTAATGATCAAGCTCTAAATAATGATTATGTGAATATTGAAGCTTCGAAATATTCAGCTCTTAATGATGATTCTCTGGACCACGAATCTCAGTATGATCAATTTCTGAATGATAGTATCTGAATTAAGAATCTCTGGATGATAAGAATATCGGAATGCTGCATCTCAGACTGGTCAAGCTCTTAATGATGAATATGTGAGTAGTGGATGATTAAGCTTGTAATGATGGATCTCTGAATCAGAAATCTCTGCATTACCTACCTCTGAATTATAGTATCTGAATTAGGAGTCTCTGAATGATGAAGCTAATTATGATTAATCTCTGTATGATCAAGCTCTGAATGGTAGTATCTGAATTATAAATATCTGGGTAACAAGAATATCGAAATACTGCATCTTGAAATGATCAATCTCTTAATGATGAATATGTGAATATTGAATTTTGTAATGATTAAGCTTTTAATGCTGAATCTCTGAATCACTAATCTCTGTATGACCTATTTCTGAATGGTAGTATCTGAATTAGGAATATCTGAATGATACAAATATTAGAATACTGAATTTTGTAATGATCAAGATCTTAATGATGAATATGTGAATATTGAATCTCGGAATGGTTCAGCTTTTAATGATGAATCTCTGGACCACGAATCTCTGCATGATCAATATCTGAACAATAAGAATCTCTGAATGATTAAGCTCTTAATGATGAATATGCGATTATTGAATCTCAGAATGGATGTATCTCTTAGTTCCATGGATATCATCTTATCCACATGAGATTACAGCTGTACATAAGTAACTACTCATCCCACATAGTCATGAATAACACTTAGTCATGAATAACACATGTCATGAATAACACTTAGTCATGAATAACACATAGTCATGAATGACACATAGTCATTAATATATGAATACTGAGTCTTTTAATGATACACGTCTGAATTATGAATCTCTTATAGGACTTATTGCCATTCAGGGGATGATTTGGAATTGGGTCTCGCAGTTTGTAGTTTGTACCTCCACTTTTTCAGGCAAAATTTCAGATAATTCTCGATTTCTCGTAATTCTTAAAATTCTTGATTCTCAGGACAAAATTCCAGAGTTCTCAGAACAAAATCTCAAATTCAAGGTACAAACTACAAACTACGAAGTGTTTCGAAAACCCCAATCTAAACCATCCCCTGAATTGCTATAATGGCCCCCTGTTCCTATTCAGGGGATGAGCAGAAATGCATCGAACATGTGTTGTCGTTCTTCGCTTCTTCAGATAGAATCTGAAGTTCTGCATCTCACCTCCCCCCCCCCCCCCTCACTGTCCACTGCATCTCACCTGTACCCCCCACACACACGTCCACACTCACCCACCGCACTCCAGCCCCCCCCCCCCCCCCCCCCACACACACACACACACACGCACACTGTCCACAGCATCTCACATGCACCCCTATTCAGGTGATGAGCAGAACTTCATCAAACATGTGTTGGCGTTCTTCGCTTCTTCAGATGGAATAGTCCTGGAGAACTTAGGAGCCAGGTTCATGGCTGGTGAGATGCAGTAGACAGTGGGGGGGGGGGGGGGGGGGGGGGGGGGGGGGAAGGGGCACGTGGTAACTCAATTATACAATTATATATATAAATTATATATAATAAATAACAATGATGTGGTAAGTCAACATGATGTGTACTTAGATGGTCACTGAAATTATGCGATGCATGTGCAGAGGTCCAAATCCCTGAAGCTCAAGCCTTCTACAGTATGGTTACCAAACATGATTTGCGCTTATGAGCCTTCTACAGTATGGTTACAGACATGATTTGCTCTTATGCTATGGTAAATGAAAATGATCTGTACTTCTACGGAATCTGAAAATTGTAATAATTAATTTATTGTATCAATGAATGTATTGTATAAAATAATGTATTAATTGTATTTATTTATTTATTGTATTAATTTATTTATTTATTCATTTCTGTACTTGCGCAGAGGTCCAAATCCCTGAGGCTCGAGCCTTCTATGGCTTCCAAATAGCCATCGAGAACGTGCACAACGAGATGTACTCCGTGCTACTCGATGCGTATGTTCATGACACACAGGTAAGTTTATTATTTACCGCCCTCAATGTAGCAGATACCCCACTGGTACACTGGTTAAACCAGGAGAATTGCCACGATACCTAAGTGCTCGGCGTTGTATATATATATACGGTATAGGTAGATAGATAGATAGATAGATAGATATGTATGTATGTCTTCTTTGTTTCACAATTAATCTGCTTTTCCCGAGACCTGTACTGGACTCATTCAGGATTGTCGTTGTTCTTTACTGCACATGCAATCATTGGTGATGCTGCTGTTGAATATTTGCACAGGTGATTCTTTTTCCTGTTTCCTATGTGCTCTGTATTATTCTTTTGTCGCTCTGTTGTTAGTTTATTACTCTGTTGTCACTCTTTTATTAGCTGATTACTATGTTGTTCTCGTCTGTGGCAGACATTGTGACAGTACTTGCCACTGTATTGCTTTTGTCTGTGGCTGACGTTGTCTCAGTACTTGCCACTGTATTGTCAACCCTCTCATTCTCTCAACCGGTGTTTGTTAACACCTCCATTGACTTTTGAAACGTGATCACCACTTATTTGATGGGTATCGTTACAACCTGCTGTACCCTTCAAGGTGCACTGTATTGCTTTTGTCTGTGGCTGACATTGGGGCAGTACTTGCCACTGTATTGCTTTTTCTGTGGCAGACATTGGGACAGTACTTGCTACTGTATTGCCAACCCTCTCATTCTCTTAACTGGTGTTTGTTAACACCTACATTGACTTTTGAAACGTGATCACCACTTGAAGCGTGATCACCACTTGAAACGTGATCACCACTTACATTGAAACGTTTGAAATGCGGACATTACTTATCTGATGAGTATTGGTGCTACCTACTGTACCCTTTAAACCCTAAGCCCCAAGGTGTGCTAAGTCGCTTTGAGTCTGGCTGAATAGCCTCATAGGGAAGCTGCCTAGAAGCTGTTTATGACGATGCAAATAAATGAAATGACATAGACAGTTTGACCTGCTGAACCCTTCGAAGTGCACTACATCGCTTTGAGTTTGGCTGAATAGCCGCACAGGGAAGCTGCCTAGAAGCTGTTTTATGTAGCTGAAAAGGAAATAGATAACATGCTTATAGGTCTCACCTGCTGTACCCTTCAAGGTGCACTACGTTGCTTTGAATTTGGCTTAATAGCTAGTCAGGGAAGCTGCCTAGAAGCTGCTTCATGTAGCTGAGAAGAAAAGCAATGAGATGATAATCAGCACAACCTACTGTACACTGAAAGTGGCACTACATTGATTTTGAACCGCCAGAATTTAATACTCTGCCACTCCGCCTCGCCATTCCGTCGCTGCATGGTGACGCATGGGTCTGGCTAAACTAGTCAGAAATGCCCCCCCCCCCCCCCCCCCCCCCCCCCCACACACACACACACACCACGGGCTCCGCGCTTTGAGTCAGCGGGGTTTTGGGGGGCATGGCGTCGCACTGGAGACACTCAATTTGGGACGCATCGCACAAAATATGACAGTACTCTTCTCTGCAGGAATGAATCCACTTGTTGAACGCCATCAACATTATTCCAGGATTTCAACCCCTTGCTGAATGTCATCAACACACACACACAACCCATGTGTAAACCCACTTATGCACATCCATCTTGTAACACTGCACCATGCAGGAACGCAACCACTTGCTGAATGCCATTAACACTGTTCCATGTGTAAACCCACTTCTCCGCATCCAGCTTGCAACACTGTGCTATATATGCAGGAACACAACCACTTGCTCAATGCCATTAACATTGTTCCATGAGTAAAACCACTTCTGCACAGCCAGCTTGTAACACTGCACCATGCAGGAACGCAGCCCCTTGATGAATGCCATTAACAGTATCCCATGTGTAAAACCACTGCTGCACACCCAACTTGTAACACTGCACCATGCAGGAACGCAACCCCTTGATGAATGCCATTAACAGTATCCCATGTGTAAAACCACTGCTGCACACCCAACTTGTAACACTGCACCATGCAGGAACGCAACCCCTTGATGAATGCCATTATCAGTATCCCATGTGTAAAACCACTGCTGCACACCCAACTTGTAACACTGCACCATGCAGGAACGCAACCCCTTGATGAATGCCATTAACAGTATCCCATGTGTAAAACCACTGCTGCACACCCAACTTGGAACCCTGCACCATGCAGGAACGCAACCCCTTGATGAATGCCATTAACAGTATCCCATGTGTAAATCACTGCTGCACACCCAACTTGTAACACTGCACCATGCAGGAACGCAACCCCTTGATGAATGCCATTAACAGTATCCCATGTGTAAAACCACTGCTGCACACCCAACTTGTAACACTGCACCATGCAGGAACGCAGCCCCTTGATGAATGCCATTAACAGTATCCCATGTGTAAAACCACTGCTGCACACCCAGCTTGTTACACTGCGCCTTGCAGGAACACAAACACTTGTTGAATGCCATCAGCACACACACTATCCCATTTGTAAACCATCTTCTGCACACCCAGCTTGTTACACTGCGCCTTGCAGGAACAAAACCCCTTGTTGAATGCCATCAGCACACACACTATCTCATTTGTAAACCTACTTCTGTACACCCAACTTGTTACACTGCGCCTTGCAGGAACACAACCCCTTGTTGAATGCCATCAACACACACACTATCCTATTTGTTAACCCACTTCTCCTTACCCAGCGTGTAACACTGCACCATGCAGGACTGCAACCCCTTGTCAAACACTATTAACACCATCCCATGTGTGGCTTTTAGCACTCAGCTATGCAGGAACGCAACCCCTTGTCGAACATCATCAACACACACTAACAACCCATGTGTAAACCCACTTCTGCACACCCAGCGTGTATCACTGCACCATGCGGGAATGCAACCCCTTGTCAAACGCCATTAACACTATCCCATGTGCGGCTTTTAGCACTCTGCTATACAGGAACGCAACCCCTTGTTCAACGCCATCAACAAACACACTACCTATTTGTAAACCTACTTCTGCACACCCAGCTTGTAACACTGCACCATGCAGGAACGTAGTCCCTTGTTGAACGCGATCAACTTTATCCCATGTGTGCCTTTCAGCACTCTGCTAGGCAAGGAGGCAACCCCTTGTCGAATGTCATCAACACACACTCACAACCCATGTGTAAACCCACTTCTGCACACCCAGCGTGTAACACTGCACCATGCAGGAATGCAGCCCCTTGTCGAACGCCATTAACACTATCCCATGTGTGGCTTTTAGCACTTGGCTATGCAGGAACGAAACCCCTTTTGGAATGCCATCAACACTATCCCATGTGTAAACCCACTTCTCCTTGCCCAGCTTGTAACACTGCGCCATGCAGGAACGCAACCACTTGCTGAATGCCATCAACACACACACTATCCCATTTCTTAAACCATCTTCTGCACACCCAGCTTGTTACACTGCGCCATGCAGGAACGCAACCACTTGCTCAATGCCATCCACTTTATCCCATCTGTGACTTTCAGCACTCTGCTAGGCAGGAACGAAACCTTTTTTCAAGCGCCATCAAAACAACCCATGTGTTCATCCACTTCTGCACATCCAGCTTGTAACACTGCACCATGCAGGAACACAACCACTTGCTCAATGCCATCAGCACACACTACCCATGTGTGGCTTTCAGCACTCTGCCATGCAGGAATGAACCCCCTTTTTGAACGCCATCAACACACACACAATCCATGTGTAAACCCACTTCTACACACCCAGCTTGTAACACTGCACCATGCAGTAACTCACCCCCTTGCTGAATGCCATCAACACACACACACACAACCCATGTGTCAACCCACTTCTGCACACCCAGCTTGGTCCTTAACCCTTATATAAGTTAATCAACCTAGATCAACGTCTCCTAACCCCTAACACTAACTCCTTACTCCTAACAATGTACCATGCAGGAACGCAACCACTTGCTGAATGCCATTAATACTGTTCCATGTGTGGCTAAGAAGGCTGCGTGGGCTCTAAAGTGGATCTCATCAGATCGCAGCTTTGCAGAGCGCTTGGTGGCCTTCGCATGCGTGGAGGGCATTCACTTCTCCGGCAGGTGGGAGAGGTGGCACTTGACTTTGAGAATGTGTGGGTGTGGGTGTGGGTTCGTGTGGGTGTGGAGGGGGGGGGGGCATGAGGGTCAAGTGCATGGTATGGATGGGTGTGGTTGTCATGAAGGGCAAGTGCATGATACCAAGGGCAAGTGCATGACATGAAAGCAAATGCAAGAGTATGAAGGGCAAAGGCAAGTGCATGATTCAAAGGGGACGCGCATGACATGAACTCTTTGCATGTGTAGATGGTATTTTTGTTTGTATGTATGTATGTTACAGTCCAGGGGTAGGCCAAATAGGCTAACGGGACTTGCCCAACCGTGATAGGATGGGCTAAAAAGAAAAGGCATGACATGAACTGACATTGCATGTGTGGAGGGTATTCACTTCTCGGGCAGGTGCAACAGAGTCTGGTACATAGATGAGAAATGGAGGGGCCTTGGGCGCAAACCTCCTTTGTTCATTTTGATTGTTGCACTGACAAATTTTGCTTGCGGCCTGATATCTAGATGGGGTGTGGTTCACATGAAGGGCCAGGACCATGCTGGCCTAAACACCAGCTTGCCCCTTGCTCATGCAGCTTTTGTGACATATTATTGCTAAAAAAAGTTTAAGTGCCCCTAATCTTGTTTGAGATTAACTTAACTAAACACCACCTTGCCACTTGCTCATGCAGCTTGTCCCATATGATTGCTAAAGAAAGTTAAAGTGCCCCTAATCTTATTTGATACCAACTTTACTAACACCACCTTGCCCTTTGCTCATGCAGCTTTTGTCCCATATTATTGCTAAAGGCAGTTGAAGTGCTCGCAAGCTTATTTGAGGTCAACTTTACTAACACCACCTTGCCACATGCAGCTTTTGCGCCATCTTCTGGCTGAAGAAGCGGGGATTGATGCCAGGCTTGGACTTTTCCAACGTTCTCATCCAAAGATGGGGGCTTGCACACCGACTTTGCATGCTTGCTGCACTCTTGCTTGAGACCAACTTTACTAACACCACCTTGCCACATGCTTGTGCAGCTTTTGTGCAATTTTCTGGCTAAAGAGACTCTTACTCTTGTTTGAGACCAACTTTACAAACACCACCTTGCCACTCGCTTATGCAGCTTCTGTGTCACTTTCTGGCTGGGGACATTCTTACTTTTGTTTGAGATATTTTGAACTGAACATCAGCTTGCCACTTGCTCATTCAGCTTTTGCGCCATCTTCTGGCTGCAGAAGCGCGGCTTGATTCCAGGCTTGGGTTTTTCGAACGTCCTGATTTCCCGAGACGAGGGCTTGCACACCGACTTCGCATGATTGCTGTACTCTTGCTTGAGACCAGCTTTACTAACACCACCTAGCCACTTGCCCATGCAGCTTTTGCGCCATCTTCTGGCTGAAGAAGCGAGGTTTGATGCCAGGCTTGGGCTTTTCCAACGTCCTGATTTCCCGAGACGAGGGCTTGCACACGGACTTCGCATGCTTGCTGTACCTCGAGCTCCAAAGCAAGCTCCCCGCATGGCGAGTGCTGCAGATTGTTGCGGAGGCGGTGGAGCTTGAGCTGGACTTCTGTTGTGATGCGCTGTCTGTCAAGCTTGTGGGAATGAATGAGGAACTTATGGGCCAGTACATCAAGTTTGTGGCGGACCGGCTGCTGGAAGCGCTTGGGTAAGGGAAAAGGTTGCATGTGGATATTTGGAGACAAATTGAAAACACATGTTTTTTTATTTTCGAATAAAAGGGGGGTTTGAAATTTGGATTTCTGGGTGGGGGAAGTTGTGTTACTGGTGATTAAGGTAGAGATTGATTTCTGTTGTGACGCGCTAACTGTGAAGCTTGTGGGTATGAATGAGGAACTTATGGGCCAGTACATCAAGTTTGTGGCGGACCGGCTGCTGGAAGCCCTAGGGTAAGATAAAGGTTGGATGTGGATATTTGGAGACAAATTGAAAACAAATGTTTTTTATTTTCGTTTAAAAGTGGGATTTGAAATTTGATATTTTGGGGAAGTTGTGTTAATGGCGATTAAGGTAGAGAGTGAGTTCTGTTGTGACGTGCTGTCTGTGGAGCTCATGGGGATGATTGCGGAGCTGATGGGTGAGTACATCAAGTTTGTGGCATATGGACTGCTGGAAGGGTACGATGATCAAAAAAAGGTAATGATAACGCCTGTTGGGGCGTGGTGTTAAGGGAACCCATCTTACACGGGCAGAGAACGGTCTACCACCTCGACTGGACAAGCTATTATATACATCGCGGTTGACAACGACCTGCAACGCTCAGGGTGACCGTAGGGGGATTGAACCCACGACCCTTCGTCGTTAAAGCAATTTGGTGTACCACTAGACCAGTCGTATCACTGAAACAGGCTAGGGGTACGATGATGATGATGATGATGATGATGATGATGATGATGATGATGATGATGATATTTTCTTGGTGCCCTACTGGACCCCAAATGTGCCGGCGGCCTAATGGAGTCAAGGGGGGCTTAGGAAAGTTGGGTTGGGGAAGTTGTGTAACTGTTGATGAAGGTAGAGAGTGAGTTCTGTTGTGTCGCGCTGTCTGTGAAGCATGTGGGGAGGAGTGTGGACCTTATTGGCCAGTACATCAAGGTTATGGCAGATTGCCCTGGGGTAAAGGAAAGTTGGGTTGGGGAAGCTGTGTTGCTGGTGATGAAACTAGCAATGGGGTTCTGTTGTGTCGCGCTGTCTGTGGAGCTCGTAGGGAGGAGTGGCCATCATCTCATTGGCCAGTACATTGAGGTTGTGGCCGATTACCTGCTGGAAGCCCTGGGGTAAGGGAAAGTTGGGTTTGGGATAGCTGTGTTACAGGCGATGAAGCTAGCGATGGGGTTATATTGTGTCGCGCTGTCTGTGGAGCTCGCGGGGAGGAGTGGCCATCATCTCATTGGCCAGTACAAGAAGGTCGTGGCTGATTGCCAGCTAGAAGCCCTGGGGTACAGGAAAGTTGTGTTGGGGAAGCTGTGTTGCTGGTGATGACTAGCAATGGGGTTCTGTTGAGTCGCGCTGTCTTTGAAGCTTGTGGGGAGGAGTGTGGACCTCATTGGCCAGTACATAAAGCTTGTGGCAAATAACCTGCTGGAAGCCCTGGGGTACAGGAAAGTTGGGTTGGTGGAAGCTGTGTTACTGGCGATGGAGCTAGTGATGGGGTACTGTTGTGATGATAATGTCTGGTGGGGCGTGGTATTAAGGGAGCCCTGTCTTATGGTGGTAGAAAACGGGCTGCTACTTAACCTGGACAAAGTAATATCATGGCCGTTGACAGCGACCGCAAACACTAAAGTGCACCCATAGGGATTCGAACCCCGCACCTTGTTTCAAGGAGCTCTACCATTGAGCCATTCGTCAAAACGGGATCTACTGGTGATGAAGCTAGCGATGGGGTTCTGTTGTGACAGAACATCGGCTGACCGTAGTTTGACCTTTTGGGCCTTCTCTAACCTTAGTTTGACCTTGTAGTTTGTTTGGGCCTTCTCTAACCTTAGTTTGACCTTGTAGTTTGTTTTGGGCCTTCTCTAACCTTAGTTTGACCTTGTAGTTTGTTTGGGCCTTCTCTAACCTTAGTTTGACCTTTCTGGCCTTCTTTGTCCTTGCTTAGAAGCTTCTATGTGTAGCCACACAAATAAACCTGGGCTTTTCTTTTCGGCGTTTCTCAGCAGCTTCTAGGCAGCTTCCAAGCCAGCCACTGTGCTGACCCCAAATATTTCAGCAGTTCTGGACAGCTGATGGTGCCAGCTGCAAGGTGCACTGGGTTGTGTTGAGTTCAGCTGAATAGATTGCCAGGGAAGCTGCCTAGAAGCTGTTGCCCCTCCTGATATCATGGTTGGGCAGGTTCCTTTCGCCTCTATGGTATACCCCTGGACTGTAACAATGATGTAACATCCCAGGGTGCGCATCAGGCCCCCTCAACAATGACGTAACATCCCAGGGTGCGCATCAGGCCCCCTCAACAATGACGTAACATCCCAGGGTGCGCATCAGGCCCCCTCAACAATGACGTTACATCCCAGGGTGCGCATCAGGCCCCCTCAACAATGACGTAACATCCCAGGGTGCGCATCAGGCCCCCTCAACAATGACGTTAACATCCCAGGGTGCGCATCAGGCCCCCTCAACAATGACGTTACAACCCCAGGGTGCGCATCAGGCCCCCTCAACAATGACGTTACATCCCAGGGTGCGCATCAGGCCCCCTCAACAATGACGTTACATCCCAGGGTGCGCATCAGGCCCCCTCAACAATGACGTTACATCCCAGGGTGCGCATCAGGCCCCCTCAACAATGACGTTACAACCCAGGGTGCGCATCAGGCCCCCTCAACAATGACGTAACATCCCAGGGTGCGCATCAGGCCCCCTCAACAATGACGTTACATCCCAGGGTGCGCATCAGGCCCCCTCAACAATGACGTAACATCCCAGGGTGCAACGACTGTGCATTGTTACATCCTAGTGTAACAACAACTTCTCTTTCACCCCCACCCCACCCCACCCCACCCCCACCCCACCCCATCCCCATAACCCACACCACCCCCTTGCAGGTGTGAGAAATTCTACAAGGTGCGAAATCCCTTTGACTGGATGGAGATGATCAGTCTGGAGGGCAAGGCCAATTTCTTTGAGCGTCGAGTTGGAGAGTATCAGCGTGCTGGTGTGATGACTGGAGTGGGCGGCCACCCTGACTCAGCGTATGTATTCACCACAGAGGAAGACTTCTAGCTCCACTGTTTACTCCATCTGTGTTTCCTCCGCCCGAAGTTGATCAGTCTGAGAGTAAAGCAAATTTCTTCAGTTCTCTGAGCGCTGAGGTGGAGCGTGCTGGTGTGCTGACTGGAGCGGGCGGCCACCCAGACTCAGCGTATGCGTTCAAAACAGAGGAAGACTTCTAGCTCCGCTGTTTACTCAACCTGTATTACCTCCTCCCGAAGATGATCAATCTGGGAGTAAAGCAAATTTCTTCAGTTCTTTGAGCGCTGAGGTGGAGCGTGCTGGTGTGATGACTGGAGTGGGCGGCCACCCTGACTCAGCGCTTGTATTCACAAATCACAACAGAGGAAGACTTCTAACTCAGCAGTTGACCCCATCTGTTTATCCTCCGCCCGAAGATTATCAGCCTGGGGAGCAAAGCGAATTTCTTCATTTCTTTGAGCGCTGAGGTGGAGCGTGCTGTCCAGCCAGTGTGCTGGCTGGAGTGGGAGGCCACCCTGACTCAGCGTATGCGTTCAAAACAGAGGAAGACTTCTAGCTCCGCTCTTTACGCTTCCTGTGTTTCCTCCGCCCTAAGATGATCAATCTGGGAGCAAAGCAAATTTCTTCAGTTCTTTGAGCGCTGAGGTGGAGCGTGCTGGTGTGATGACTGGAGTGGGGGGCCACCCTGACTCAGCGTATGTATTCACAAATCACCACAGAGGAAGACTTCTAGCTCCCCTGTTTACCCCATCTGTGTTTCCTTCGCCCGAAGTTGATCAGTCTGGGGAGCAAAGCGAATTTCTTCAGGTCTTTGAGCGCTGAGGTGGAGAGTGCTGGTTTGATTAAAAAAAATACATATACATATATATATATATATATATATATATTAACTTCCAAAATATGTCACAGTGACACTTCTAAGGACGTGGGGTTAAGGGAACCGGCTCATAAGTATGCGATGGACGGGCTTACATCACACCTAGAGTCCAGTTACCATGCCGGTCGACGACCCTCCGGGTGGGCCCAGGTGACCTTGATGGGGTTTCGAACCAGCAACCTGATAGGACCCCTCACCTGCTTCGTTCGATCCGGGATCGCTCTACGATAGAGCCATCCCGTTCCGAACGGGGATGTTGGTTTGACTACTGGTGTAGGACATAGCTTTTATTTTCAGCTACTAGCAGCAGCTTCTAGGCAGCTCCCCTGACTGGCTATTCCACCAAATCTACCGCACCCTAGTGCACCTTGAAGCTGACACAATCAGCTGTCCACAAATGCTGAAACATTTGATTGTAGCGCAGTGGCTGGCTCAGGGAGCTGCCTAGAAGCTGCTAAAAAGCTGAAAAGAAAAGCGTTGGTCCGCTTGTGTGCCGCAGGGTATATAAAAGATTTAGTATAAAAGATGAAATAAAAGTCGAAATATAATGAAATGAAATGAAATGAAGTACAAGAAATCTGAGTTGTGGCCTTGTGTGCTGCAGGTAGCTAAGAGTACGGGAAAGCTGGACAATACCAAACGGGCATATATAAAATACAAGATGAAATCAAATAAAATGCAATAAACAAAAGTTGCTTATGTGCTGCAGGTTGCCAAGAGTATGGGTAAGTTGTACGACGCCAAGCAGGCAATTGTTTTTTCTTTCGCTTGACAAGAGAGGTCTAGCCATGTACCTTGTAGATTCAAGTACCGGCCCTCTGCCTCTGGGCGGTACTTGAAGTGGGCCCCCTTAGGGAAGGGGTCCCACTTGGTACCTTGTAGTAATACCTTGTATCAGTGTATGTTTTCACAGCAGCATATGTCTTCTAGCCCCTGTCACAGTGTATGTGTTCACAGCAGCATATGACTTCTAGCCCCTGTCACAGTGTCACAGTGTATGTGTTCACAGCAGCATATGACTTCTAGCCCCTGTCACAGTGTCACAGTGTATGTGTTCACAGCAGCATATGACTTCTATTCCGCCTGGTGACGGGTGTGCACATAGTGTGATGTGTGGTTCGAGGCACAGCACGAATATGACTTCTACGCGGCCTGTCACAGAGGGGGGGAGAGTGTGCACATTGGTAGTGGTTCAACGAGCAGCATCAATACTCATTCTAGCCCCTGTCACAGTGTCACAGGTATGTTTTCTCGCGAGCATATGACTTCGTAGCCCCGGTGTGTGCACCTTGTCACCGTGGTATTGGTGTTTTCACAGCAGCATGATGACTGTTTAAGGTCAGGTGGTCAAAGTGTCACAGTGTATGTGTTCACAGCAGCATATGACTTCTAGCCCCTGTCAAAGTGTCACGGTTTGACTTTGTTTCACAGCAGCATATGAGCTTCATGCGCCCTTTCGCACAGGGGTGTCACCGTGTAATGTTGTTCCCAGCAGCATATGACTTCAGCCCCTGATCAAAGTGTCCACAAGTCATGTGTTCACAGCATAACAATATAATGACTTGCTAGCCCCAATAGTCAAAGGGTCAGCACGTGTATGTGTTCACAGCAGCATATGACTTCTTGCCCCTGTCAAAGTGTCAGTGTATGTGTTCACAGCAGCATATGACTTCTATCTATTGTCAAAGTGTCACAGTGTATGTGTTCACAGCAGCATATGACTTCTAGCCCCTGTCAAAGTGTCACAGTGTATGTGTTCACAGCAGCATATGACTTCTAGCCCCTGTCAAAGTGTTACAGTGCATGTGTTCACAGCAGCATATGACTTCTAGCCCCTGTCAAAGTGTCAGTGCATGTATTCACAGCAGCATATGACTTCTATCTACTGTCACAGTGTCACAGTGTGTTTCCACTACTTGTGTTCACTCCGCCTGAAGATGATCAGTCCGGGGAGCTCATCAAGCGTCTTCGGTTCTTAGAGTGTCAAGCTGGTGAGTGCTGGTGTGGTACATGATGAAAATGTGGTGTCTGATTGGGGAATGTAAGGAGTCGTATGCGTCATACACTGCAATTCACCCCCCTTTTAAAAATCCGACGCCCACCTCATCGCTGAGATGTGCACGTCCGGTCCGACCGGCCCCCTCCTAGCGATGGTTTCCCATGCGCCCGCCCGGGATCGAACACGTTCTGGCGAAATACCAAACCTCCCGACCAGTAGACTAATCTCGAAACCAAATGTGATACATGAAAAAACGTGGTGTCTGATAGGGGAATGTAAGGAGCTGTTTGCTTCATACACTGCAATTCACCCCCCTTTCGAAAATCTGATGGCCATCTCATCGCTAAGATGTGCATGTCTGGTCCGACCAGACCCCTCCTAGCGAGGGTTTCCCATGCGCCTGCCCAGGATCGAACACGTTCTGGCGAGGTCCCAAACCTTCTGACCAGTAGACTTATCTGGAAACCAAATGTGATTCATGAAGAAAACCTGGTGTCCGATTGGGCAATGTAAGGAGTCGTATGCGTCATACACTACAGACGGTGTGATGAGTGGTGAGGGTGGCTATGTACCCTGAGTCGGTGTATGTATTCACAACAGAAGTTCACTACTAGCCCCTGTGTTTCCACTACTCGTGTTAACTCCGCCCAAAGATGATCAGTCTGGAGAGCAAAGCAAGCTTATGCAGGTCTTTGAGCGTCAAGTTGGAGAGTACCAGCGTGCTGGTGTGTGTGGGTGGTGTGCTGTGGGCGGGTGGGTGGTGTGGGTGTGTGTGTGTGGTGTGGGTGTGGGTGGGTGTGGGTGGGTGTGTGTGGGTGGGTGGTGTGGGTGGTTGGTGTGGGCGGCTATCTATGCTATGCTATGAGTCAGCGTATGTGTTCACAATAGGAGATGACTTAGAGCTCCGTTTTTTACACTACCCGGAAAATAAATTGTGGTGCTGGTGCATCGATCCCTGTGGTTGGCTGTGTTTTTTAGAGTTAGTGTTTATGTCCACTAATCATAACAGAGGAAAACTTTTCATTATGTCGCCTGTGTGTTTCGCCAGTGCTTAAGTATGACTGCATTTTACCAGAGTGTCGACACCTGTTGTATGTGTGTGTTTTGTCTGATAATCTAGGCCAGAAGTTTGCACGACTGGACCCTGATGCACATGTTTTTTTGTCTGTGATAATCTAGGCCAGAAGTTTGCACGACTGATGGCCCCTGGTGCACGTGTTTTCTGTCCGTGATAATCTAGGCCAGAAATGTACCTGAGTTCTGTTCCCTGATGCACAAGTTAAGAAAATAATTTCACCCCAGGAGGTGGGTCTCTAGACACAAAACCAGCAGCACCGGGGATCCAGTTCGAATGGTGTTACCAGTCCTACAAAAGAGTAGGCGCACTTAGGGTCGGCGGGAGTAACCGACCTGTAGTCCTGTTGCATGTGTGTCGTTCGTCTGTTATAAACTCTGCCAGATTTGCCTCCTATTGGGGCTGGATTTTCTGGACATGCGTGTTTTCTTTGTTTCTTTTTATGTGTCAAGCTTGGGTATCTCCCACTGTGAAGTGGGTGGTAAGCTGATTACATGTAGATCGATTTGGTCCCCTGTATGACATTCTGTTCTTCGGAGTGAGGTGTGGTAGTGTAATAAATAAACAAGTAGTACGCCTTATTACAAGGCGTAAGGTTGAGGGGGCCAGCCCGTTTGCTTTCACTGGGGGCAACCACCAATAGGGGAGGGCGGGAGGGGGGCTATCATCCGCCTGAAGGAGGGATTGCAGCCTGTTCCATGTGTGTGGTAGTGCATATACTACCCATGTATACTCTGCCTACTGACGGTGAGCAGCCTGACGGCTGATAGACCATGTAATCAATTCAAGGAATGTAAAAGCTCTGCACTCTTGCACATAAGTTTGGATTGTGCGTCAAGATTAATCGCGTGTCTATGAGATCCTGGTCGATGCTTACACCTTCGTTAGATCCTGCAAGTCTGCACACGAATTATACCAGTGTAGCGACCACGTCCTTGAATGATACCTCTCGCTGGCTGTTTACTTCTGCTACAGGAAGTCGATGTTGAATAGCTGTAATCTGGTGGATCTCAGGAAAGAGCGCCACTGTCCTGGTGGACACTTAATTTGCTAGGGAAGTGCTGGTCTTGCGCAAAGGATAGGGCAGCAAGATGAAAGACACAATTAAAGCAATTCGCAAATTCGGCTGGGCTGGTGGAGAGGAGATATTTTGATGACGCGACCCAGGGGGGGGGGCAACTTCAAACCAAAATGACACCATCCCTCAACTTGTAGATATCATAGAGAGGATGAAGAATCAGGTTTTATTTCTTAATTTGGCCCTGTAGAAAAATTGTTGGTCCTCCAAAGTTTGGGGCCGCGGGGGGGGGGGGGGGGGGGGGGGGGGGGGGGGGAAGGAGAAAATCTGACATTTTCAAAAAATTAGGTACTTTTCAGCACTGTTTTCTAGCCCTCAGAATGACATGGGAGTGGAACTAGGGTGTTCCTGTACTAAATACCAATCCATATATGCTATTGGGGGAGAGATCCACCACACGTTATTCCCAGGGCAGAGGGGGGGAGGAGGGGGGGGAGGGGGGGGGGGGGGGGTGGGGGTGGGGGGGCAACCACATGCAGTCGGTGCACCCAGGCCAGCAACTCAGCGAGGACGACATCAATCAATTCTCTCTGAAGGTGGCTGAGTTTGAGGGGGTGGTTGCCAAGGAGGTCAATGTCAGAGGGCGTGAGCAGTGTGTGCAAAGGGAGCGAGCTCAAGTGCGGCTTGAGGCATCCCTAGTAGACACACCGGCATTGTTCTGGAGAATGGTGGTCGATGACGTCATTAACTAAGACCACATGTTGCAAAGGACTACATTGTGCCCTTCAGCCATACATACATTACTAACATTAGTGATTCTTGAAGACCTGATTATTTAATGCCCGATTGAAGCTTGGATTGAAGACCTGGTTATTGAATACCTGATTATTAATGGGTATTGCAGGTGGGCACATTAGGGGCCAAGGGGCCCTGACCCCCAAGCCCAACCATTGATGATGATGCTTTTATATGCTTCAAACATCCCCATTGGACTCGAGACCAACCTCAATGGATAGGCCTTTAAAACCCCTGTAATATGAGCATAATTAGACACCATAACACTAAGTGGTAGCTGAAATACTAGCTGTACAGTGGGTTCCGGAGCCTGGGGGGGGGGGGGGGGGTCTGCTGAAGGGTGCCTGAGCACTTTTTTGGGATTGTGTATCAGTGGTGTATTTCCCTTTTTTTTGCCCCCCCCCCCTTGACGCTACCTGGAGGAAGGGATAACTCGACCGCCCGCGGCTCACGCTGTGAATCGTGATTCGCCGTTGACCAGCATGGCACCCGATGGCACCTAAAGTAAGGTTAGTCCCCCCTGTCAAAAAACGGCGAGGAAGGATTCGGCGAGGAAGGGTGTACAGCCTGAAATGAGTGACGCTGACCATGTGAAGCTGACGCTGGCAGTTCGGAGCCGGCAGAGCAGCGAATCCCGGAAATCTTGCTGGCATCCTCGCCGCAGGCGCAGGCGCTACATGGAGCGACGAGCTGGGAATATAAATAGATACTATATATATATTATAATGTAAATATAGTATATTTCCATTCCTCGCTCGTCGCTCCAGGTAGCGCCTGCGGCGAGGATGCCAGCAAGATTTCCTGGATTCGCTGCTCTGCCGGCCCCGAGCTGCCAGCGTCACCTTCACGTGGCCAGCGTCACTCATTTCAGGCTGTACACCCTTCCTCGCCGAATCCTTCTTCGCCGTTTCTTGACAGGGGGGATTTGCCTACCTGTACACCGCTCCCTCCCCGTCCGCTTAACCTGCGCCACAGGACATTCTTTGATGATTCGTCAACGAATGAATGAGTTGCCCCAACTCCACTTTTTAGGTTCTGCGCATCTGTTTGCGTGTATCTTAAACAATAAATTTCTAGGTACTCTTTATCAATATAATGTCCCAGTCAGGGTCCTGTAGACTTTAGTTCATCCACCCAATCGGGGATATTCGCCATGGTACTGCTACTAAGGCTGACGATATTTCCCTATTTCCTACTATTTTTTTACTCTTTTCGCGGGAGGGAAGAAAAAAAAATAATCACTCCCAACCCTAAAAAAACCTATAGGAGGGCTGCCTCCCCGCCCCCCCCCCCCCCTTAATAGAAATAGCCAATGTTGGGAAAAAACAGCACCCTACACACCACAAAGCACCAAAGCTCACCTCACGCACGTCACTTTCTCACACACATTCACCCATACCCCCACATTACCCACCCATTCACCCACCCATACTCACCCTATCCCCCATCCATATTACCCAGTTACCCACCCATTCACCCGTTCATATTCACCCACCCATACACCCACCCCTGGGAAATAAGTGGTGCCAATGAACTGTCCTTGTCAACACAATCTCTATGGTGGTCACAGAATGTCATTTGGAGGTCGGAGTACAACGATAGATCCCCCCCCCCCCCCCCCCCCCCCCCCCCCCCCCCCTCTGAATGACCTGAATAGTTACTCAAAATGATACTCGCCATAATAAATGCCATTATAGGCCCTGCCTAAATTTTTTGAGGCAGGGACCCCTCCTGTTTAAATGTTCATTTTTCTTTTTATACCCTGATAGTCGCGACTAGCGACTGTAGTCGTCGGCACTACTGCTATGTCGGGTAGTTTCCGTCGCTGTATTGCTGAGTACCGCCCCTTGTTGTTCCTCCTTATTTGCTCATCAAGCACACATGAGCCTGACACGCTGGCACGACCATTTCCAAAGAACGAGGAGGTTTTGGGTTTTGGATGGCCCACTCACAGCAACACTATACCTGAACTCGTACTTGAGGTCCGATCCAACTGTCTTCTTCTACGAGTTGTCACCAACAAATATTTTCGGTCTTCATCCTGTGCACCTAGCTTCACAAGCTTTCTCTTTCCGTCAGCGGCTTACAATACTACTTTCTGGCGAAACCCAATTGAATGGGACCACGTTGGTTAGGTTGATTTCCTTCTGAGTACTGAGACATTGATTTAGTCAGTTACCGAGCGGGCGCCTCCAATATGTCCGCTCTGCCCATCTGGTGGGATAAATCCCTGCCAGACATAGTAGCGCGGAGGGAACCGATGCCTGGTGAGCTTGGCAAGCATGTTTTGAAAGGCCAGCCGCAGCTCTTCTGACGCTTTTGATACTTACAGGAGTGGAGCGGCTTCAGACCTCCTACGCGCGGTACAAAAAAGGGGAAGCGTCTGTGAGAAGTTGCTGGGAGCTACCTCAGTCAAGGAAGAATTGCGAGCAGGGGCAGGGGCAGTAAGTTGAAATATAGATTTCCGTGATTTTAGTCACATCGAGTTCCTCGCCTAACTTTTTTCCGCCTGCTCTGCAGTTATTTGCCCGACGACCATCTGGTGTTATCTGGTTTGGCTCCCGAGACTGTGAGCCTGCGCATTGTGGAAGCTCCCGCTGAGTTTGGCATTCCTGTGAAGCAAGACAGGTGACTTATATGCATCAGCTCTTGACGATTTCTCCGAGCTATCTTCTATCCTACTCTTACACGTTCGTTTGTTTTTTGCGTCTCCCAGGCGCTTGATGCCAGCTTTCCGAGTACGAGCCGAAGTGAAATATCGCTCGCGTCTCTCCTTTCCTCTGACCATGAAAGCCTACGTCATCAACCAGCAGGAGAAAGACAACATCCTGGCCTGGTCTCCTGAAGAAGCGGACCTTGACAAATCTGTGGTAAGCTCTGCGAGTTGCCCTCAGATTCCTTTTTCCCTCCTAACTGCTGACTCTCCTTGCCTGCAGAAAAAGCCCGTCACCGATCTCAAGGGAACCACCTGCATAACGCACCACTTTGAAGCGAATAAGGAGGTAAGTGGTAGTATCCCTGAGTTGTTTCCGTCGACCTGCCGCTGGTAGATAGTTCTTATTCTAGGGTATTCTAGAAAAATCGCCAAGAAGAGCATCCAGCAGTTGGGTACGATTAAGCTCTACGATTTGCTAAGTTATGCACCTGGAAACCGTTAAGTGTGCTGGTAGTTAACACCTGCAGCTTCTCAACAGGATGATGGGCTCTGAAAGTCTCTATCAAGTCTAATCTCATTCCCCCCTCTGGACGCAGGGCAACGGCAGTGGAAATACTAATCTACTGAGTGATGTTATGGCCAATATGTTCCCCAACATCCCTGCCGCTTCGTCAGGCGCCAATCTGATGGACTTACCTCGGCTGCAGAACTTGGCCAAGACAGTACCTCCTGTTGTACTTCTCAACATGTGGAACAATGAGAATGATGAGAAGCTAGTAGAGCATATGCTGATGCAGCAGAAGCTTCCAGGCAGTGCGGGCCTGTTCACCTCTCAACCAAACAGCACCATGATGGAGTTGGATGGTGCTATTCGCACCCAGGGCCAGAACCAGCAGGCACAGCGTCAGCAGCTCGTATCACCCCCTGCGCTCCATTTCCCATTTAATCCCGCTCAATTCCCACTTAATCAGAGTCAGTTCTCATCCCTCACCTTTCAGCAGCAGCAAAATTCCCAGCTCCTGCAGCAGGCACAGCAAATGCAGATGCTACAGCAAGCACAGCAGCGCTCTCAGCAGCACCCGATGCTCCCAGCTCAAGGATCAATGCTCACATCTTCAGGATCGTCCGGGGAGAGTGAGGCCATGGTTCAGGACTATGAGTTCACAAACCTTGAGTTCCTCAAGCCAACACGCATGAACAAGGTGTACATGGTGTTCGCCTGCACGATCATGGACATGGACACGCTGTTTGTAGTTTACAACGTTCCAACCATTGGCATTTGCAGAGCAGAGCAGAGGGAGAAGGCTTGTCAGAAGTTGGGAGTGCCGATGTCTATCAATCTTGACTTCACTGGTGGCGGGATGAAACAGGAGCAGGTTAATGGGAACGGGGGGGTGATTCGAAAGAACCAAGCGCAGACAAACCACAATGACAACCTTATGGCGGGCATCCACCTGGCTAATGCGGCTGCTCGGAAAAGAAATGGTCGCGCCGAGGTAAAAAGTCGCCCCTATTACCATTTCAGCATTTTCACTCTCCTAAAAAGGTTGCTCAATATGTCTTGGCCTCGCATCACACACAAGTACACATACATCACATACACCCATCCACACACTGGAAAAAAATCCACATCACTCACACCCATCCACGCACTGAACAAATAATCCACATCACTCACCCATCCACGCACTGAACAAATAATCCATATCACACACCCATCCACGCACTGAACAAATAATCCACATCACACACACACACTCATCCACGTTCTGAACAAATAATCCACATCACACACACACACACACATACACTGAAAAAATAATCCACATCACACGTACCCATCCACACACTGAAAGAAGAATCCACAGCACACACACCCATCCACACACTGAAAAATAATCCACATCACACCCACCCACACACACACTGAAATGAGAATCCACACCACACACACCCATCCACACACTAGTAAAAGAATCCACATCACACACACCCATCCACACACTGAAAACGTGCCCGTCCGCTCTGTTGAAAACAAAAGATCAATCCCTTATTTTTTGTTGGTGGCATGGCTCTAGGACCACTGTCCTGTGGCTGTCCAGAGCTTAATAGGATTTCAACATTTGGCATACACATGTATCACTGTTTTCGACAGAGCCCCCCCTTCTGGGGGGCGGGAGCCCTCAGAGTCACCCCGTTGTCCAACTGTCTGTTTGTTCGTCCGTCACGTTCCAACCCTGAGCCCCACTGCCCCCTGGCCCTGTCGTAAACCCTGGCTTCGATCCGCTGCACTCAATTCCAGTGCCACCTGTCGCTCAGATAGCTAACATTCTCCGCCAATTTTCCGCGTCGCTTGCGACGTGCCAAGGACTTGTCAGTGTTTGCTACATGCTGCAGCCACTTGGCAGCCCCTCTTCTCCGTACTTTGTACACTTATTCCAGTGAAACTTAGGATCCGTTGCTTTACCTTTCAAGCTTTCAAGCTTGCTCAGCATTAAAGTAATTTTCGTCGAGTCCTCCTTTCAACAGAATTCCAGTTCCTATGACTTGTCAGTGTTTGCTGCGTGCTGCAGCCACTTGGCAGCCCCCCTTCCCCTTTCTTTGTACACTTATTCCAGTGAAAATTAAGATCTGTTGCTTTGCCTTCCAAGCTTGCTCAGCCAAAAGTTATTTTCTTGGAGTCTTCCTTTCAACAGAATTCTAGTTACTAGGGATGTTATTGTGGTCACTGTTTCTTTTTTGGGCTACGCGTAGCAGCTTTTAGGCATATCCCATCTCCTGCCCTTGGACCAAACCTGACATGATCTAGTGCGTCTTGAAGCTGCCATGACAGCTATTCCAATGCAGCTGAAATGTATGGGCTTGGCCCAGCGGCTGGCTAATGGAGCTGGCGGGAAGCTGCCACGAGTAGCAAACAAATGGAGCAGTGATTGTGGGGTCCCTTTTGGATCTCAATTTTTCTCAATCCCTGCAGCCAATCACATCTGTTCTTGAACTTCTTAAACTTGGTAACATAGCTCCAGTCAGCAATTTGGGTGCTTGCCGTCTAGCTGGCTTGCCGGCTGCTCACAGTAAAAATAATAGCCAGGAAATGGCGGATATGCCCACATATAATCACATCTGTTCTGTTCGTTGTTTTGCTGCCGGAATCGTCCGAGTCAAATAAGAAGTCGCAGCTCACGCGCCAGTCAGAAGTCCCTCTACAACATACGCTTGCCTGTAGCAAGGAAATGGCGTATATGCCCGCATATAATCACATCTGTTCTGTTCGTTATTTTGCTGCTGGAACCGTCCGAGTCAAATAAGAAGTTGCAGCTCATGCGCCAGACAGAATTCCCTTTACAACGTACGCCTGCCTCTAGCAAGGAAAACGCTGATATGCCGACGGCCACGCCTTGCTCTAAGCTGGCCTTGCAAGAATTCATGAATGAGTAGTCGTCTGTTTATTTTTGTTGTTGCAGGAATCGTCTGAGTCAAATGAGAACTCACAGCTCATGCGCCAGTCAGAATTCCCGCTACAACATACGCTTGCCTCTAGCAGGGAAATGGCGGATATGCCCACACATAATCACATCACATCTGTACTGTTTGTTGTTTTGCTGCATCGTGTGAGTCAAATGAGCACTCACAGCTCATGCGCCAGACAGAATTCCCTTTACAACATACGCCTGCCTCTAGCAAGGAAAACGCTGATATGCCTACGGCCACGCCTTGCTCTAAGCTGGCCTTGCAAGAATTCATGACTGAGTAGTCGTCTGTTTGTTTTTGTTTTTGCAGGAATCATCTGAGTCAAATGAGAGCTCACAGCTCATGCGCCAGTCAGAATTTCCGCTACAGCATACGCCTGCCTCTAGCAAGGAAAACGCAGATATGACCATGGCCACGCCTTGCTCAAAGCTGGCCTTGCAAGAATTCATAAATGAGCAGTATGAGAGCACCGGCTTGCTCCGTAAGCTGACTGCCATGGATATGCAGGTATGATGGTGATGGTGATTACATGGATGGTGATGGTGATTACATTTTTCCTAGTGCCTTGTTGGACCCCAAATGTGCCCGCAGCTTGACGGAGTCAATAGGGACTTATAAACATCACAATTTTTTTTGTGTCAGTCTTTCGAGGGGAAAGTTTCCTCTGTTAGCCTCAATGTTGTTTTTCCAGCTACGAGCAGCAGCTTCTAGGCAGCTCCCCTGACTGGCTATTCAGCCAAACTTGGTGCAACCTGGAGCGCCTTGAAGCTCACACAATCAGCATTCTAGAACTATTGAAATAGTCATGTTTAGCCAAGTGGTTGGCTCAGGGAGCTGCCTAGAAGCTGATATGAAAAGCCGAAAAGAAAAAAACAATTATGATAACTCCTGGTGGGGCGTGATATTAAGGGAACCTCGTCTTACGGCGGTAGGGAACAGGCTGCTACTTTACCTGAACAAAGCTACCATGGCGGTTGACAGCGACCGCGAACACTTAAGTGCACCCGTAGGGATCCAAACCCGGCACCTTTGTTTCTAGGAGCTCTGCCACTGCCATTCGTCGAACGGGGATCTGAAAGGAAAAAACCTGGTTACCGCCCCTCCATGGGTAGCGACTTCGGTACATCAGGCGTACAGCCGGACGAGCAAAACGGATGCGCCAAATGGATGCGCTAGGGAACCTAAGGGTTCGCCCTACAAAGTGCATTTAGACCGCACCAACTGACGTTTGCAAACGGCGGGCAGCTCGATAAACTCGCAAATACAGTCACCTATTCTCCGACTCGAAGCAAATTTCAGACAAGTTGTATCATCAGTCACGTCACCTCGTCTTCCAGGTAGATTTAAGTTAAACTGCGCCCCGAAACACTTGACGTTGGGATTCGACAGTCAAGTCATCCCGAAGGAGACTGCCTAGTCACAGCCGGAGGGTGCACAGCCCCAGTTTATGAGGTAACGCGCAACTGTGTACCAAAGCGCGTTAAACGAGACACACGTTCCGCAAGAATAGCCACGAGGACAGCAACAAGGTTACGCAAATCGCACGCCAAACAACCCTAGCTCCCCATCCCCAGCGGATCCCCATACCTAACACGAGGGCAGAAACAAGGTTACACACACCGCGCACCGCACACAAAACAACCCTAGTTACTGCCCCTCCTTGGTTACAGCGGGCCTACCCATTACCATCCCTAGCCACCAGCGGATCCCTTGGTCCAATTGGTCCAATCCAACACAAGGGCGGTCACGCCCTTGGTAGCCTTCAACTCCTCACCCCTCATCCTTGAACCTCAGCAAGCATTGCATATGGCACCAAGCAAACTCTCCCAAAACAGTTCACCCCCACCCCCCCTTCTCCATCCCTCAACCTCAGCATGCATTGCATATGGCACCAAGCAAACCCTTCCAAGACAGTTCCCCCCCCCCCACACCCACACCCACCCACACACCCACACACCCACACCCACACCCACCCACCCACCTCACTCCCCTCCTCGAAACGGTTGGTCGGTCGCACAGACGGACAAATAGGTAACCCTGGGGGCTCCCACCCCCTTGAAGAGGGGGCTTTGCCAAAAACCCTGGTTGGTTTTCAACTCCTGACCCCTCACCTCACTCCCCTCCTCCAGGCGCTACTCTCCCAAGCTGGCTTCCCCGCAGATTCCTCCAGCAACCACGCTAGCATCTCCGTAGCCCAGTGGGATGAGTTCTCCGCCCAGTACCGCACCATCCTCAGACTCCTGCGCCACATCGCTGCCGTCTGGAACCTGGAAGAGCCCTTTGTGGTGTGTGGCTTCGACATGGATCGCATCGGCACCGTCCACGCTCTCTCTAAGGAGCCTGCCGGAACCTTCGTGTGCCGCTTCTCTATGTCCCAGCCCGGCTGCTTGGTGCTTTCTTGCAAGACAATTCCTAACCACCCCAAGGCGGACATGGACGACCTTATACATGCGATCATTAAAGTACGGGTGCCCTGCTCAGGGAGCTTCATTGTATACTATATATTGGTATTGCCTCTTACATTGGACTCATACATGCAATCATTAAAGTACGGCTGCCCTGCTCAGGGAGCTTCATAATATACTTTATATTGATATTGCCTCTTCACATCGGACTCATACCTGCAATCATTGATGTACGGGTGCCCTGCTCAGGGAGCTTCATTATATACTATATACTGGTATTGCCCCTTCAGATCGGACTCAATACTCATACATGCAATCATTTGAATACTTGTGTCCTGCTCAGGGAGCTTCATTATATTGGTATTGCCTGATCACATTGGAGTTCTCAGGGGTGCATGATGCAACTGTTTCTATTTTGGTTGTTTCTTTTTTGGCTATGCATGGCAGCTCCCAGCCAGCAGCATGGGAATGCCTTTCATGACAGCTTTCATATGCTCTAGCTAGCTACAGGTTTGGCTAACGACAGGGAAAGGGAGCTGCCTAGAAGCTGGTACGCTCCGCTAAAAAAAGAAACTGTGCATGATGCTCATGCTTGGCAGGCATGTGTTGTGATAGTCTCATGGGTAAGGTGTTCTTTTTCTCATGTCTCATGTCTAGGGGTCGGCAATATGATATCATATGATATCATATGATGCCGGCGGTCTGACTTGGTAATTTTGCCCTCGGGCATCACATCATATGATATTAAATCATATGATTTGTGTATGATATCATATGATATCATACTCGTCTTTGGTCAACATCATATGATTTGCTGTTCCCTACACATGTCACATGGCGCGAAACAGTGAGAATGAAATCGTCATTGTATAATCATCTTGGGGACCAGAACAATTTTGACGTCTCTACATACCATGTGTATGTGTATGGGACATGTGGTGTTTTGAAGTTTGTGCCGCCTCATACACTCGCGCTCACTCACATACACATTCACTCACACATTTGTGAGTCTACTCAATGGTGTGTGTTCTCTACTAAAGTGTGCTCTCATGCTGGGTCCTTTTTGACAAAGCCCTACTGTCTGGGGGGCTCCCGTCCCCAAGGTAACCCACTTGTCCAAGTAGTTGTCTGTCACGTTCCAACCCTGGGCCTACCTTGCCCCTGGCCCTGTCGTAAACCCACTCTCCACCCTTCCAAACCTCGGACAGCCAACACTCTCGGCCAATTTTGCGTCGCTTGCGATGCGCCTAGGACTTGTCTACTCTCTCCTCTCTCCTCTCTGAACTCTTCAATCCTCTCTCTCAACTTTTTGTGGAGCCCCCTCAGAAAGGAGCCCCCATGGCGATCCCGTTGTCTGGTTGTTTGCCTGGCTTGTTGTCGGCACGTAACCCTGGCCGTAACCTACCCCTTGCCCTGACATAATCCCTGGCTTTGGTCTGCTGCACTTGATTCCGGTGCCACCTGTTGCTCCGAAAGCCAGCAGTCTCTGCTATTTTCTGCGTTGCTTGCAACGCGCCTAGGACTTGTCACTCTCCTCTATCAACTCTCCACCCTCTTTCTGTGTGCAGCTGGAGGACTAAACCCTAAACCCTGTGCAGATTGAGGACTGAACTCTAAACCTTGTACAGATTGAGGACGAAACACTAAACTCCTCTGTGTGCATATTGAGGTCTCGACTCTAAACCCTAGACCCTGTACAGATTGAGGACTAAATCCTTAACTCCTCTATGTGCAGATTGAGCAATCAACTCTAAACCCTAAACCCTGTACAGATTGAGGACTAAATCCTAAACCCCTCTGTTTGCAGATTGAGGACTCAACTCTAAACCCTAAACCCTGTACAGATTGAGGTTCTAAATCCTAAATTCCTTTGTGTGCAGATTGAGGACTCAACTCTAAACCCCAAACCCTGTACAGATTGAGGACTCAACCTTCAACTCCTCTGTGTGCAGATTGAGCAATCAACTCTAAACCCTAAACCCTGTACAGATTAAGGACTAAACCCTTAACCCTAAACTCCTCTGTGTGCAGATTGAGGACTTCAAAGAGCGCCGAGTGGACACTTGGATCCGTGACTTTGCTGGGGCCACTCATGTATTGGATGTGTACCGCTCCAAGAGGGTGGACAAGCGCAAAGTCTTTGCTTCTAACTACTTGAGGTTGAAGGGAATGGATCAGGAGGCTCCTGCCCAAAACAGTGCCTCTGGAGACGTGGAATCATAACACCCCATAACTCCTTTCCATATTTGTCTCTTAAGCCATGAGCTGGGCAGATCCTGCCCAAAACTGTGCCTCTGGAGAGGTGGAATCATAACGCCCCATAACTTCTCTCCATATTTGTCTCTTTAGCCATGAGCTGGGAGGCTCTTGCCCAAAACAGTGCTTCGGGAGGCGTGGAATGATAGCACCCCATAACTTTTCTCCACATTTGCCTCTATAGCCATGAGCTGGGAGGCTCTTGCCCAAAACAGTGCTTCGGGAGGCGTGGAATGATAGCACCCCATAACTTCTCTCCACATTTGCCTCTATAGCCATGAGCTGGGTAGCTCCTGCCCAAAACAGTGCCTCTGGAGACGTGGGATCATAACGCCCCATAACTTCTCTCCATATTTGTCTCTTGAGCCATGACCAGAGAGAGGCTCCTACCCATAACAGTGCGTCGGGGGGCGTGGAATCATAGCAACCCATAACTTCTGGGAAATGGAATTATCGCCGCCATCATCATCGTCATATCTAGGCACACCTCGGCAGCCTCGAAGGGAGCCAGCTAAAATATTCAGGAGAGGCTGAGCCAGCCAAGAAGATTACATTCTGGTACATCATCCAGCCATCTTTTCATACGTCTATCTCTTCAGTCAAGAGCCATCTTGGATCCCACGCGCCCACTGTTTTTACCCAGTTTCCGTAGGTCCGGTTGTGTAGCAAAAGTTGTGACTCAAGCCTGGATTCAGGATTGTGGTGAAGCGCGGTATAGGGCGGAGAGCAAAGCGCATAGCCTTGGGCGGTTTGGCGGGCAGCGCGTCGCACTGGGGTCGCACGGAGTCACTCAATTCACGAGGCTTGCACACAAAAAGCGTGCACACGCCTGTTTTGTAGGGCTCTTTGCATGCAATCTACAAGATGCAAGTTATGAAATATTCTACAGGAAATTCAATGTCAGTGCCTTTTAATTCCATCATTCAGACGGCCCAACAAGTGTCCGGTTGGGCATGTAGGCCTTTACAAAAGGAGGGGTGCGCTTCACCCTACCCCCCATAATAGATTGTGAGATGGCCCTGCATCTCAGGCGCAGCATGGCCCATCCCCTTGATCCACTTGTCAGAACTACTAGGCTACAAGTGCTCTATAGACATCTTGCAAGAGTCCTCAATGCCCCCGCAGCCTAGTAGTTCTGACACAAGTTGCTTGTTGCTTGGTTCAAATGTCTTGCCTAGTTTTTTGGTCCGAGTGAGATTCAAACTGCCGACCTCTGGATTACCTGTTTGGTGCCAAGGGGATGTTTTCGCGGATTTGGATGGTTCAAATGTCTTGTCCTGAGCATTCCCATGTGAATGGCTCAATGGTAGAGAGTGTCGAAACAAGAATAATAGTCAAAGCTTCTTATTCAGTCTCCAAGGCCTTACCTCCCTCGAGGCGCTCGTCCACCCAGCCACTCGCCCACCCACTCACCCACCCACCCACTCGCCCCTGCAGTTGCTCCAACTGCTCCCACCCACTCGTCCATCCACCCACCCACCCACCCACTCCCCTCTTGGCAATAACCTTACCTCCCTCTATACTGCTTGCTTGGTTACAACTGGTCGTCTTGTTCTTGCTTGAGAGCACGGAGAGGTTTATGTTTGAGGCCAGCTTTAGGCGCGATACCTTGCGAGCTGCCTCCCGGGCAGCTATTGACTCCCCATTGGCCATCTCTGGTGGTCGTCCTGCTGCTACTCAGCACAGCCGCATGAAGACCCCACAAATGGTTGACTGCTACTTGAGCCCCCATCGACACTGCGCCCGTTTCAAACCTTAAGTTTGATCTTGAATTGAACATGATGTCTCTCCTTTCCTTGAGGTGATTTAAATCATTTGATATGTGTGTGGCCAGCTCTTCCCAAGGGCCCTAGCTCTCCCATCCGGCCCTACCCCTACACCCACCCCACCCCACCCCCCCTTGCAGGCATTGACCTTGTGCTCGACTCACCCTCCATCCACCCTACCACCCCTCCACCCACCCCACCACCCCTCCATCCACCCCACCACCCCTCCATCCACCCCACCACCCCTCCATCCACCCCTCCACCCACCACCAGATGCTCTGGGCAGCTCCCCCTAAAAGGCTGGCGTCTCAACTGTGAACAGTTTTTCCCCAAGGAAATGAACCAGTGTCTGTACCAAGCCCCATAACGCTCCCGGCAGCTAGTGGGGTGCAACTAGCAACTTTCTGGCCCCCCAAACAGCCCTGATTGGCTCTAACGTAGCACCCCCAAAATTCCGAGGTGCACTATTTAGCACTTAAAAGAAAACCCTGGACGTGGAGCTGACCTACGCACTTGGAAGCATGTATGACCAGCCAATTAGGGGGGGGGGGGGGGGGGGGGGGGGTCCTTGGGGATGGAGGGCAAGACTATTCCTAGGGGATGGGGCCAACACGGGCGGGAATCTGAATGTAGTCGGATGCAACTGGGTTTATTTGGGCTGCCTCACCGCTCACGACCTTCTTGATATCTGAGGAGCTCTTCTCCTTCGTACTTTCTGTCCTGCACTAAGGCAAGCTGTGAGCTATGCCCACTGATTGGCCCTGAGGGAGGCTTGGTTTCTTCCTCGGTGAACTTGGTACTTATTGCTCCCTATTGTACTTATTGCTCCCTATTGTACTTATTGCTCCCTAGCTCAAGATAAGGGCGTTGGATTTTCGTAAGGCTTAAATAAGGATGTTAGATTTTGAGGTTATCAGCAGCAAGCAAGATGTTGACAGATTTGATGTCACCCTGGCTGCTTGCTTGTACTAGCGACCGCGTGGGCAGCATTCTAGCACAAACACAAACAATCAACTTGGAAGCTGTCATTCTTATCTAAAATCATAAACCCTCGTACGGAGTGCTCGGAGAAGCCAAGCATGCGTACATGCCATGGTGACGTGTACAGAACCCAATCTTTACCCGGAACTGGAAAAATCTGTTTTCACCTCAAAACTAAACGACCATTATATGAAACCAATCAGCTGTTGTCGGAAACCAACCAACGATCTGCCTAATGACTTTCTCTTGCACATGAAGAACATGGGTGGGGCGCGTGCAATAAATTCAACAATAATTAATAGTTAACGAGGGTGTGCTAGCCTCGATAATCATTGTGTGTGATAGCATTGGCATGGAGGAAATGTTTCACTATCTGGTGCGTTATCTCTTGGTGTTACCACTTTCAGCGCTCTTGACACTGTTTGTTTTTGGGGCTACGCGTAGCAGCTTCTAGGCGGCTCCCTTTCTCTGCCCTTAAGTAGCATCGCGTAGTAGCTTTAAGCCAAACCTGAAGCTTCCTAGAGTGTCTGAAAGCTGATACGACAAGCATAACAATGCAGATTTAAGCATTGGGTTTGACCCAGTGGCTGGCTGGCTATTGGAGCTACCGGGAAGCTGCCATGAGTAGCCCAAAAATGGAACAGTGGCTGAGAACGTGTGACAACACAAGTCATGAAGATGGTGACTTGTTATCTATGGAGGAGGAGTCCCAATATTACATATCTATATCTCTGGTGGTGTGGGAATGGATTGGATGCATACATGGTTTTTCAGCCAACTACGGGCTGCTCACTGTCTTCCATTTCCAAGATCCCCCGTGTGATACCCACGAAAACCAGGGAGCATGCTATGCAGAGTAGACATAAAAAAAACTTGACGAGGTGTGTGTGTGTGCTAGGTTAAGAGGTAGTTGTTACATGCCGAGAGCCAGGTGTACTACACTGAGTGCTAGGTGTACTACACAAGGGGCTACTTGTACTACACCGAGTCCTAGGTACACTACACAAGAAGTTACCTGTAGTACACCGAGTGATAGGTGTACTACACAAGGGGCTACATGTACTACATTGAGTGATAGGTGTACTACACAAGAGGCTACGTGAACTACACCGAGTGATAGGCGTACTACACAAGAGGCTACATGTGCTACACTGAGTGATAGGTGTAATACACAAGAGGTTACCTGTACTACATCGAGTGAGGTATTATACACAAGGGGCTACCTGTACTACATCGAGTGAGGTGTACTAGGGCATGAGGTAGATGTGCTTCACTAATAGATAGCTTTATTGTGTGTGTATGTCTTCTATGTGTGGCAAGCTTGAGGAGCTGTTTTATTTGTTTGACTTTGTGTTGGACTGTTGACACCAAGACCTTCCTTCACTACACCGTTCGCTAGGTGTACTTCACCAAGAGGTAGCTGTGCTGCGTGTGCATGTCTTGTCTATGTGTATGTGTGGCTAACTCGAGATGCTGCATTATTTTTGGACTATGTGTTGGAGTGTTGACAAAACATGAAAAGTCTTATGTTGTGGTATGTTCTCAGTCTTAGGATGCATGTGGAACAGGTCGAGGCTTGTTCACATTGGGATGGCCTTGGATGATGGTGGTGTGAAGTGGATTACGATATGCTGTAATGGGGGTTAGATCATACTTGGGGTATTGATGGTGTATGTGTGCATTGGAAACAACAATTGCTTTGATCCTGATCTGTTTCCAGTCATAGGATGGACACATGTCATGTGATGGTCTGTTCGCATGGCATGGTGTCAGAGTCAAGTGGATTCGAAAGAAGCCAACAAAGCAAGACGTTGAATTTGGAACGATTACACGAGTAAGAGCAGAAACTTTAGAGAAGCCGCCTACGGGACAACATAGGTTCCGGGTTTAGGGACAGACAGATAGAACCATAGAACAGCTAACGCTGACGCATGGGTCATTTGGTGGTCTATTCACAAGGCATGGATCATGTGAAGGGTTGCCATGCAAGATATTGCGATTGCTTCGATCCTGATTTGTTTCCAGTCATAGGATAGACACATGTCATGTGATGGTCTGTTTGTATGGCATGGGTCATGTGGTGGCTTATTCACAAGACATGGATCATGTGTAGGGTTGCCAGGCACAATATCGCGATTGCTTCGATCCTGATCTGTTTCCAGTCATAGGATAGACACATGCCATGTAATGGTCTGTTCGTATGGCATTGGTCATGTGGTGGCTTATTCACAAGACACGGATCATGTGTAGGGTTGTGAGGCACGATATTATACGATATTGGTAACAGTTACATTACAACATTTTGCATTCGTTTAATATCGTACGATATATCGTGCTGTTTAGCAAACGAATTTCGTGCTGATATTTTACTCGATTTTCCAATTTCCCAAGGCGTGTGTGTGCTCTAAGTGTCATCCGTCAGTGTGGTTGAGTGGTCTAGCATATCAGGGGTCGAGACTGACTGGTTCTGGCATAACTTGTTTCTAAAGGTCATGGGTTCGCATCTCCTTCTTAACCAGCCTAGGGGCTTGGAAGCAGTTTTGTTCAGGATGCTGTGTACTTTGTCGCAGACGCAACGTCAAAGGATCGGTTGCGTCGCAGGACGCAACGTGGAGAGGGTCAGTTGACCAGAAGAACGGGTCCGTTTCGTTGCAGGACGCAGGCTATACAATTGATTGCGTCTCAGGCAGCAGAGCTGGGGGTCCTCCTGAAGTACCCTGCTTGCGAGGCCAGGTCATTCTGATAACTGAGCATATCGCCCTTCCACCGTACGACATCGTACGATGGTGACAGTCATATTATCGTGAATTTATTTCTTCTTATATTTGCCTTGGATTATTTGGTATCGAGACGAAAAAGCTATTAACTTGAACTTGGTCTCATACTCTCATTCCGAATTTCGAAGAAAAGTGGTGCACGATAGTAGTCGTATGATATTCGATAAATCCAAATACTAGTACAAATTGACAACCCTCATCATGTGGTGCCGAGGCGGTCTATTCAATAGACATGGATCATTTGGTGGTATATTTACGAGACACGGATATTGTGGTGACGTGGTAGTCTATTCACAGTTGTGGTGTTGGCCACTCTAGTCCATCACCCTCAGCGGAGTTTCACGTTTCTGTAGGTGTGTCCTAGTTAATAATAATTGTTGCAAGGATCTATACGCCAGGTATGGCGTAACTGTTATTGTATGAGTTTCATACCTTCTCTAGAGTGACTATAGAGCACGTGGGCCTCACTGCCTGACGTGTCTCCTGCTGTGCCGTTGGCCTCGACCACGCGCCATGCCGGCAGTACCGAGTGCGGTACAGCCGATTCTCTTCTTCTATCAGCCCTGTCGTCTGACAGAGCACCTCGTGTCGAACCTATTGTAATCCTTCAGTCCATTCCCTGTGTCGCTTCAGTTGTATCACTCCGGAAAGCTATAGTAACCATCTGCACATAGCAGTTTACAATATCCCCCGTGCGATAGCCACGGAAACCAGGGATTTCTTGAGCACATGTCAGTGCATGTAAGTGTCCTAGTTATCTGTCAATGTTTGTGGCGTTGACCAACTCGTTTTGGCTTAGGCGGCGTGAATTTGTGTTGCCCAGTCTCGAAGTTCCATCACTACTCAACTAACATTACATTCTCATCGACAGGCCATTGTTGGCCCAAGACAAGCCCGCTCCATAACATTCGGGAGGGGTCTTCCAACAAATCCTCAGAAAAAGACAATCATATGTATAGGCAACGTACCTTATATTTGTAGGAAGTAATAACAAGCATTAACACTGATGAACAACTTTAGTTGGCTGAGATTTGTGCTCAGCACCCCTACCTCATCAAGCACTCGTGTTGTCGAAGCTCAGTCCGGTCCTGGGGTCTGTACCGGTATGTATTTATCTTACAGTCTTTGGGAACCACTCATCGTCGTAAGGCTCGCGTTGCAATGCTCGCAGTGTATTGTTCTGCTTATTTGAATGTATGTTATAGTCCAGGGGTAGCCAATTAGGAGAAGGGATATTCCTAAGGATTTGAGCATAAACATAATAAATTGTGGCGCCCGATGCCCAGGTGTAACATTTGGGAAGGTGGAAACATTACAAATCGTGGCGCCCGACGAAAGTTCAGTGGGGAGGGTCCGTTGACCAGAAGGAAGGGTCTGTTGCGTCGCACGACGCAGGCTGTACTTTTGGTTGCGTCTCAGGCAGCAGAGCTGGGGGTCCTCCTGAAGTGCCATGAATACTACCAAGGCATTGAAGCACCGGTACATTATTTAGCACCCCACTTGTAATACATATAGCAGCTTCATGTTGTTACAGCCCAGAGGTAGGCCAAATAGGCTAAAAGGACTTGCCCAACCGTGACAAGAGGGGCTAACACGAAAAGGCACTTGTGAACTAAACCCCAAACATTTTTTTTGTCAACAGGGGCCCACTCAACCACCTGCTCATTATGGCGCTTTTCTGTCCGGTACAGAAATTTAAGTCCGGAAAACTGTCTGGACGTGTCTAGCGATGAGCCTCAGCCCTGCCTGGCGAGGCTGCCTCGTCTACCTGGGAAACCCACCCACCCCTGCGCGAAGACTCGCCTGTGTCGAATACACAAATTTACACAAACGAAAATCATATGAGGGGCTGCATGAGGTTCCTGCCTACAGCCAAGCAGGTTTTGCGCAACGAGAAGTAACGAGAAGAAGCACCATGGGCCGATACGCGTTGGATAGCCACTTTCAGACCGAGACCAAGGAGGATCAGAAGGCCGGGAAATGAGTTTCTGGGGGGGAGCAAGACGAAAGCGATGAAGTTTTGTTTGCAACCTCGAATATCGAAGCTCGCGAGAGGCTGTTCCGGAAGGTACCTTGCCCGACCTTGCCCGACCTTGCCCTTCGAAGTCTGATCATGGCGGGTCGACCCGCGGGTCTTGGTCAAAATCGTAGGCCCCCCTCCTCGTGTCACCCCTCCCCTCTGGTGGCCACGCTGTGCCTCTGTCTGGTATCAGCGATTCGGCAGTCGCGTCGGCACCAGATCCGGCGCCGTTTCCTGAGTACATGAAGGAAGCACCTGCCTGTCCTCATCCTTCGGATCCTGTTTTTGTAATTCCGAACGCTTGAGTGACTACGGAGTCCATGCGAGTCCATGCGTGCTTTGGCTTTTCAGGCTGCTTGAGCTGGATTGATTCTGTGGAAGGAAGCGCTGCGGCGGAATCTTCCGGAGACAGACCGTCAAAATCAAAACGCTTCGAACAGAATTTGAACTTGTGTGGGGGAACCCAATCGAGTTCTAGACTATCGCCTGAACTGCTGGGCCACCGAATCTAGCTATGGCAAGCAAATGTCTTATGGGTTATGGGGTTCTAGAAATTTGATTCAAATTATACTGAATAGTATTAAAAGAGTCGGTGTAGAAAGGTAGTCGTTAAACTGACCTCCCTTATTTCTAATGGACCCGTGTTCGATCCTCGCAGGGGGTCGAAACGGATGAGTCGCATTCCACTAACGGGAGTTGGATCGCCTTACCTCGGAGGGCACTTAATCGCGTACGGATCTCAGAGTTGTGGACTGTGGACGCGGTGCAATAAATAATGTTAATACCCACCGTGGATGAACACACTGCTTCTCGATTCGGGTCTCTACCCGGCGATGTAAAGATCCTTCACCTCTATCCGGAACACCCTGCTTCAGCCAATCGTTGGACCCATGGAAATACAGTTGGACTCAGGTATGAATACGCCAACATAGGTGACTGTCATTACTTTGCCCAGTCTGGAGGGCGGTATGGTCCAGACCCCGTTGAGTAAAGCTCACGCTACACGGGAGATGTTCGAGCCCCACTGCCGGAAGACAGTGGTGTTCGGAGTCCGTTCCTTCGGGGACGGTGGAGCTTCCACTGCCAGGATTAGTGGCCATTGTAATCTTTCTTTCTAGGTATCGAGTCCCACTGCCGGAAGACAGTGGGTTCGGAGTCCGTTCCCTCGGGGGCGGTGGTGTTTCCACTGCCAGGATAAGTGCCCATTGTAATCTTCTTAAGGTATCACCCCTTCATCAGCCACGGTGGGTCCCGTGTTAACATGGGAGTTCCCAACCCTCCACATATGTCAGTGGCGGATCTTCCGATGGCCCAGGACCATCCCCCCGACCATTTGCTTCTCTCCCAGAATGAGCTTCTTCCCCTAATCCTCCCTGACAGCCTGGATGACTAGCTTGGATTTGTTCTTGTCCCTTTGTAGCAACCGTCTTGTTTCTGGCGGTGTAGGTGATGGGGGGTAGCTTCTGTTTTCACTTCTCGAGTCTCCGTCTGACTCTTGACCTGTTTGGCTGCTCTCCTGTGCCCTCTCTCCGTCCTTTAGCTTGATGGTTTCTTGACAGATAGGCTATGGACTCTCTTAGCTTTTCCCCGCTGGTCTTGGTCTTTCGCTTTTCCTCACGCTTTTTATCGTGTTAGTAGTTCTGCTTAGGTTGTTAAGTGTCCTTTCTTAGCTGTGCTTTTTCTTGTGGCGTTTTGGCTGACGGCTTGGCCTTGTGTTTGCCTTTAGATAGGGAGTGTTAAGGCCGCCTTTTTAGAGCTCTATGCCTCTCTCCTTGTTTGTTTGGTAATTTTCCTGTGCCTTTTGTCCTTCACGTCTTCTTGTAGAATCTCGCTTATTAGGCCTCGGCAACTCTCAGCCCTTCTACTATATACACTTAATTCGCTAGTTTCTCAATGCCTTGGTAGTTCGCATTGCTTGTTGTTATTGACTGATTTATATATCAGTCTCTGAGTCGGCATAATGCACACCGGTACCTTTCCCTCCTGGTACCGCGTTGCCTGCCGCCAGGCCACAGGCTAGCTGTGGCCTGCACGTGACTGCAGCACCCTGCAGTACACATCTCTATTCTATATGATTGCGCCTGTTGCGCTTAATAGCATCTTCTCCTCTATCGAACCTATGCCGTTGTAACAATCTTACATTAACAGGTTATGTGCGCCATCTTTAGACGCTAACAAAGAACAGCCGCTGCTTTCCGCATTCGGAATCAGTTCCCCTCTGACTTGTCGAAGGTCCGAGTTTTAACTAAGCACCTGGACTCCCTGTGCGGATCCTACTTCCCGCTGCTCCGCCTGCCGCTTCCTACCAAGACTCCTTGGATCTGCCACTGCGTCCTACGACTGGAGCAAGCAAGAGCGACCACAAGTCACCGAAATCTATGAAGTGAGTATAGGACGACGCCCTCACCGAGACCCACACAGTGCTGTATTGATCTCAGACGATCAATTTGTCTGCGACCCCAGCTTAAGAGAAGCTTCTGCCGTCGAACATTGCCGCTTGGCAACGTTCAACCCCCGGTAATCCGCTGGATCCCTTTGGATCGCCGATTCCCACACACACTCCATCCCCTCTTCCCCTGCCCCGCCCTCGTAACTCCCCCTATCCCAACACTCCGACCTACAACGCCAAGACTCCTACACAGAAGACCTCACCTTGCCACCTCCCCGTATATTCACCGGCAACAACCTCTACAACTGGCGCTGCGCCAGACAGAATATCCTTCTCGCCCTCAAATCAGATAGGGATACCATTGCCGTTGCTTTCGACTGCCAACAGGCGGTGGTCGCTGGAGAGCCTGCCGACTCTGATGGTTACCCTGCTGATGACTTTACTTACCCTGTTGTTGCGGGTGCTGATCCAGCTGTTCCGGCTCATGTTGTCCCCACCAGGATCTCCACCTGGAAGAACAACAAGGCCTTCAAGATCATCATAGATCATGTATCAGATCCCATCCAGCAGGCCATTCATGCTAACACAGATATGGCCACTAGAGCTTTCAGGTTTCTGGATGCCCTGTACTCTGAGGAAGGCAGCAGGCTAGAGCATACCACCTTGACTGCCATAATGGGAATACGTATGACTTCCACTGAATCCCTGCAGGCATACCTCTCTAGGGCAGCTGATATGTATTCCCAGATCCCCAAGATTCAAGGCACCCGCATCGTGTCTACAAGCACTTTCCTCAACCTTATTGTCAAGGGACTGAACTCCCGCCCTGAATATGATGGGTATATCAATCAGTTCAACCCCACAGCTGTTACTACCTTTGCTATGCTCCAAAGTGCTCTCTTCAACTGGTGCTTAGTGAAGCAAGTTGACCCTGCACCATCTCCTGAAGAGGCTGAGATGGCAGCTGCAGCTTACAGGGCCAGGAAGCCATTCAACAGCAAGCACCTCCCATTCAGAGACAGGACTATCTCCTACAAGAAGATGATCTGACTGCACCATTGCAGGACACTGACCTGGGCTTCAGGCCAGCTGACTCAGATGATGCTAACCATGGGTCTAAGTCACCTCCCAAGAACAGATCAGGAGATGACAAGGATCCTGACGACAAGAAGACTCCCAAGAACCAGTACAGACAGGAGGCGTCTAAGAAGATACCCGAGCAGGGGACGCCATGCCCACATTGCTGATGGTGATCAGTCCACCTCAAACTCTGACAGTGAGGGTGAAGAACACAACTTCCTGTCCCTGGCATTGGATGAAGACAACCTCCAGCCCATGAGATTTGCTACACCAACCAGAGGCAAGTCTGTTTCATTTGCCTTGCCACCTGACCCCCTGGCTAATACAGCATTCTTTGGACAAATAAGTGCTGCTGATGAATGCACTATAGAAGATGGAGAAGTTTTCCAGGCAGCACTGCAGACAGAATGGATCTAAGACACTGCAGCACACTCTCATGCAACCAGTAACATCTCCCATCTGCATGACATTCAGGACCTCCCACAGCCTATTAGGCTGCAGCTGGCAGATCAAGACTCTCCACCTATTCTCTGCAAGCAGATAGGGAAGGCCAAGATCCAGGGCCATGGCAAGACTCTGATCATCCTGAACAATGTACTTCTTGCTGACTGCAACATGCCCAACATCATCAGCATTCATGTAGCCACCAGCCTGTGCCCAGACCTCCAAGTTCACCTGTCCAAGACCCAAGCCATACTCTCCATCCCAAGACCATCTGGTACCAAACTGCTTCTCTCATGCCCCAAAAGGCATGGACTCTACCTTACCCAAACTTCACCAGTCACTGCCAGTAATCCCTCTATCACTGTGGACCATACCATTGCCTACATCATGATGGTTACCAAGCCTCCATCAACTCACACTGACTCTGAGACAGGGCAGTACCCACCCACTCATGAGAACTCCCCCAGTAGAGCTGATCAAGACTGCCAGGTTCCCCCTTCTACTTCTGATCCATCTGCACCCCACACTGTTCCTGAGATAGGGCAGTACCCACCCACTCATGTGGAGGCAGATCAAGACCTCCAGGACCTCCCCTCTACTTCTGCTCCATCTGCACCCCACACTGATTCTGAGATAGGGCAGTACCCACCCACTCATGTGGAGGCAGACCAAGACCTCCAGGATTTCCCCTCTACTTCTGCTCCATCTGCACCCCACACTGATTCTGAGATAGGGCAGTACCCACCCACTCATGTGGAGGCAGACCAAGACCTCCAGGACCATCCTCCCCCTATCTGCCAGTACCATTCCCCTTCCACTGCAGGCAATCTAGAAGACTCTGCTGATGATACTGACAGTGATGACATGCCAGAGCTCATCCATCCAGAGGTACACGAGCCCCAGGATGACCCTGGACTAGGAGTAGATGAACCTCCAGAAACCACTCCAGCCCTCCAACAACAGCTGGACAACCTGGGTCTACAAAGAGCCAGAGCAGAGATGGAACTCCTCAGTGACCATATCAGGACCAACTATGAGGAATATGATGGCCCCATAGATGGGGATGGGCCACTCAAGCCATCTGATCTGGACACAGCAACTACCTGGGACCAATGGATACTGGTCAACAGGTCACCAGACATTGGACTGCCACTGGGACAAGTTAATCAGAATGTCAACCACATCCACTTCTCCAACAACTCCAGCCTTAGTCTCACACGATTTGGATGCACCTTACACCATCTGAACAGCAGGCCCGCCTCACCAGCTTTCAACATCAAGCCCAGGCCTCCACTGTCCAAGCTCATCACAGCATTCACCAGCAAGTTCCCTGCCCTGCTGGCTTCTGAAAAGGAACAGTTCCCACACAGACCAATGCACAAGGAGCCATCTGATGCCTGCAGCCCTATAACCAAGCACAATAGCAGACTCCAGCAAATGGTGCAAGCCTACCCCACTGTTTCTACTACAGCCAGACCCACTCTACAGTGGGCCATCTGCCTTCAAGCTGCCATGGTCAATGCACATGCCCACACACTCTCATTCAGACCAAAGATGATCATGGACCCCAGGAGCTGTGCCCATCCTGGAGTCAAAGTGCTATGTGTCAACCACCTCAGCATGAACTGGAGCCCCATGGACTTCACCTTTATCAACATCCTTACCCCCCCAGCCTAGCTCCCAAGTCATTTGACCAGTTCTTTGCCCAAATCTGCCAGCAACTTGACCTTGGTGGTTTCCCCAGCAAGCCAGGCACTTAATTTAGTTACAAACATTGCTCTTCATCTGTTGGAATAGACTTGAACACTCTAGAATTTTTTAAGATTACCTGCCTACTGTACTGCCCCATGTACTTCCATAGGCAGCACCCCTTTTTTAATCTAGGATTATTCTCATCTTTCCATGATGTCTTTGCTTTAATTTAGGATCAACCTGTAGCTCACCCAAATTATGGGGGGACTAGTCCAGACATCATGTCTAAAAGACAAATCCTCTAGTCTCGAATCATGCCACTTCTCGTAACCAAGGACATCTTCACATGCCTTAACCAAGCCTTTCCTTCCCCAGCTTCCCAGCAGTCTTCCTGCAGTCTATCTGCAGCCCTCTGCAGCACTTAGTCCAGCCTCATGGCAGCCTATCTGCCCTAGCCTGCAGCTTACCTGCAGTTTCCTTGCACCTTCTCAGCAGCCTTTCTGCTACTTAGCCTGCAGCCTACCTGCAATGTTCCTTACCTAGCCAGCTACCCCAGGAGACTGACATTTCTTTGAAGATCCCTGCTAAAGTGATTCCTCCCTTTCAGCTACTTGAAATTCCCAAAGTCTCCCTAGCTTTTATATTTTAATTTTCTTATGCCCCTCAGTTAATTCCAGGAATTCTTGAGCTCAAGAATACCTTTAATTGGGGGGGGTGTTATTGACTGATTTATATATCAGTCTCTGAGTCGGCATAATGCACACCGGGACCTTTCCATCCTGGTACCGCGTTGCCTGCCGCCAGGCCACAGGATAGCTGTGGCCTGCACGTGACTGCAGCACCCTGCAGTACACATCTCTATTCTATATGATTGCGCCTGTTGCGCTTAATAGCATCTTCTCCTCTATCGAGCCTATGCCGTTGTAACAATCTTACATTAACACTTGTTGTCAAGCCTTTTATTTGCTCTTTCGTACTCTTTTTTGGAGGTCACCTCCTGGACCAGGTTCTGAGGGGTATGTTGCCCAAACCCCCTCTGTTATAAAACTGTCCAGCTGCCTCGGCGCTGTTCAGTCTCGGCATTGATTTTTGCTGAGTTTGTAACTATATCCTCTCTAAGGTATACGAGAAAGAAGTTCGAGTCCCACTGCCAGGAGACAGTGGGTTCGGAGTCCGTTCCCTCGGGGGCGGTGGTGTTTCCACTGCCAGGATAAGTGCCCATTGTAATCTTAAGGTATACGTACTATACCTATATATATCCTATATCCTCTCCTTTCAGGTATACGTACCCTCTCTCTCTCAGGTATAGGTATCGAGCCCCGCTGCCTGATGACGGCGGGTGGTTTCTCGAGTCCGACTTTAGGGCGGTGTTGTTTCACTGCTAGGACATGAGCCCCTTGTAATATTTTTAGGTATGTAACATGAGCCCCTTGTTATCTTAGGTATGTAACAATATCCTCTGAAAGGTTTGCCCCCCCAAAAAACTCACAGTTATAAAACTGTCCAGCTGCCCCGGCTCTGTTCAGTCTCGGCATTGATTCTTGCTGAGTATGTAACAATATCCTCTCTCTGAAAAAAGGCCAAATTCTCCCGTAGGAGCCCCCCCACAACAAAGGTTTGAAAAAAGGCAAAATCCTCCCTCAGGAGCCCCCACAAAAAAGGATTGAAAAAATAAACTCCCTTTTTATAGTCTGGACTACCGTATCTCTTTACTTTCTTAGGCTGGATTTTCTTGGGTTTTTTTTACTTTTTACTTTTCAGGCTGGATTTTTTTTTTTTTTTTTTTAGTTGTGAAAGGACTTTCACCCCAGGAGGTGGGTCTCCCGACACAAACCAGCGACACGGAGGATTCAGTTCGAATGGTGGTGCCACTCCTACAATATGCAAAGTAGGCGCACTTAGGGTTGAGAGATACCAACCCACGACCAAACGAACATTCACCACTACCCCTGTTGACCACGGCAGACAAGCTCCCTGCCATGGTCGTTAGAGGCGGAATCAAGGAGACATAACTAGAGAACCACCACGAGGCCAGAAAGCCGACAGTACTTCCCTACAAGGTTTGCTTAGGGCCAGGACGCCAAAATACTGAGGAATCGAACCTCACCACCCCCTTCCTACTCTCGCAAGTAGGGTCGATACAGCAAGGGTACTGTAGATCACAAGGGATGTAGAACACACCACATTTGTAACTCAGCCTGCGTGTCCTGCCATCTAACGCCGCCCCCTAACCACTAAGGTAAACCTCGGCAAGCCAGGAAAAGAGCAATCTCCAGTGGAACTATGGTCTGGGCGATTTTCACGCCCAGACCGGTCTATATGGGCGAATTTCACGCCCAGACCAGGTGGTTGTGTGTGGGGGGGGTGATGGGTGTGTTGTGGAGGTATGGGTGGGTGGTAAGTTGTAAGAATGTTTGGTGATGGGGGGAGAGTGTGTGGTTATGTGTGATGTGGTGGGGGATTGACCGGATTGACCCCTGGGATTTAAAATGTGCGACAGCCAATGACCATCGGTTATCGCTATGGAAGCTGCCAGGTAGGGGGACTCTGAGACCGTCGAATTTGAACACTAACAGAAACAACCGAACAGACTGACTGATAACTTTACCTATCGGCTGTATGGTATCGCCCCTACCATCGATCCCAACATTCGAACTTCCGATGTAACTTTCTCGCTGCTCATTTTCCTTCTTAGCATTCGCGTTTCATATTCGCATTCTCCTGCGTCTGCGCTATCGAATGATACCACCTGCTCTCTGTTCCATACAGTTTCGGTCAACCCCCCCCGGAACTGCAACCAAACAGGAGCTCATGCTTTCGCAGAGGCAATGCTGCTATCTAAGTCGCCGTCTACAACATCTGACGCGACTCGCAGCAACTTCTGTGGTCGTAGGGTGGTAGACGGTTACTTTTGTAGCAAGCTGCACCTCTGGGCAGTCGGAAGCATGCATTTCCGGACAGAATGCGCCTCTCCCTGGACTTCTCAACAGGGGGGGATGCGAAGCGCACATCTCTGGCGCATTCTTGATGGTCGCTGCCAGGAGCCGAAGCTCCATGCAATCGAGAAACCTACTAACGAACCCTTTTCCCCCCCATGCAGGTACTCAGGACAGCTACCTGCTCTTATCTATCGGGACCTGCCCACACCCTGCCCGCAGAACCCGCCAAGTCTGGAACTGCGCGGTTGCCCTTCGACCGTACGGCCCTGTTTGAAAAAACGCGTCCTCGCGAGATGCCCGTCATATGACCAGACCCCTGTAGAGTCTACACATTTTCCCGCCTACTTTACTGCTTGCTTTCTCTCTTCCGCTGGCACAAACTTAAATCACAGCCCTTCTTACCTCTCTCAGTTTCTCAACCTATTCCCTCAGATCCGAACCTCTCCCGCCATGAAAAACTACGGATCGGCTTTGATGCATGCCATCAGTGGGGACAACGCAACAGGTAATTACCTTCCCGCTCACTTTGAAATCGATTACCCCGCTTTTTCCAACACCGAATCTCCATGTCAATCAGCTTCTCGGCTCCTCACCCACTCGTGCCCCCTGCACCACCCACAACGCACCGATCATACCGATCTAGGCCCCATTGACGACTCTGCAAAGTTCCCCCCATTGCCAACACATTGCCATCCCTTTAGCCAGCAAAACCACCCACACTGGATTCTAAGAGCCTCTTTGAGGATACATCTCTTTAGCCAGCAAAACCACCCATGCTGGATTCTAAGAGCCTCTTTGAGGATACATCTCTTTAGCCAGCAAAACCACCCATGCTGGATTCGAAGAGCCTCTTCGAGGATACATCTCTTTAGCCAGCAAAACCACCCATGCTGGATTCTAAGAGCCTCTTTGAGGATACATCTCTTTAGCCAGCAAACCCACCCACACTGGATTCTAAGAGCCTCTTTGAGGATACATCTCTTTAGCCAGCAAACCCACCCACACTGGATTCTAATAGCCTCTTTGAGGATACATCTCTTTAGCCAGCAAAACCACCCACACTGGATTCTAAGAGCCTCTTTGAGGATACATCTCTTTAGCCAGCAAAACCACCCACACTGGATTCTAAGAGCCTCTTTGAGGATACATCTCTTTAGCCAGCAAAACCACCCACACTGGATTCTAAGAGCCTCTTTGAGGATACATCTCTTTAGCCACAGCTAAATAACTATACTTTTAATTCCACCGGCAGCCGCCCCTGCCCCAGCAGCTGGACCCAGCCAGCCCAGGAGACAGTCAGCTCCCACCAACCAGTGGAAGGAGGTGACCAAGAAGACTGTCTGGAAGAAGCCATAGGGATTTTATGTGCACCTATTATGATCCCCTGCTTCTTAGTCATAGACTTCTATAGCACTCTCCTGATTGTCCCTCTCCTTATGGCTACTTGTTGGATCATAGGGTGTACCAAGCTATTGACATTAGTACAGAGTACACCCACTATTGATAAGTCAATCGTGAACAGCTTCCTTCTTCTGAAACTCTCTGCAAAGCAGAATTCTAGCTGTGAACCTAATAGGAAATCCTGTACTCAGGACATTAGAACCTTGACTCATCCTACCTGGGATACAGCTCCTAGGGGAGGTAGACCTACTTCCAGACTTCGTTCCACTCCTGTAAACAGCTCTATCTATTGGGAACCCCAAATAGACTGTCACTGTCAAGTTCATTCTATTAACGCCTACCTCGGGTACAAGGCCCTGGACTACAAAGAGGTTCTCCATAAACCTCAACACACACGTCACTAACTACACTCAACATGAGTGGGATCTAGAACGTTGCTATTTCAACAAACTAACCGGTAACTACACAATCCCTTCAGTCAACTATTACTTGGCTAACAAGAAATCTCACTTAGGCTCTCTCACTGGCCACAGGAACTCACAAACATATACTCCATCCCATCTTCCCCCTACTACACCAACAACTGAAGACACATCTGGGAACTATTCTGCAGGAGTTATGCCTGGCAGCACTAAACAGCAAATTTTATCTCGGCTTACTCCCAGCTGCACAAGGTTTATCCTCCACTACAACTGTGGATATGGACATGCTACAACCATTAAGCAAATTAATGGTAAGTGGTGGGACATAAACTCTGAACACAACGGCCCTAGTCTTCTCCACTCACAAGATTGGAGAAAACTCCAAGGGCACATCTACACTCTTACCAAAACATCACCCTCCTTCCTTTCACACCCTTTTCAACCAGAAATTAACCACACACCAGGCCACCCTACTAGGGAGACTGTTGACATGATCTCCCCTACTAGTAACACCACACCCACTCACAACCGTCCTAACTCTCCCCACAGTATGGACCACATAACTTCCCCATGGCCTGCAGAACTCACAGATCACAACTTACCAGATCAGGATAACTCCTCAGATCTAACTTTCTCTGATCTCCTAGACTTCACCCTATCAGATCAAGAAGATCCCATAGACTCCCCCTCTTTAAATCAAAAAGACCCCACAGAAACTATTTACTTAGTCTCTGACGATGAGGAACCTCCCAGATCAAAACAAAAAACATCTCCTACAAAGAAAAATAATTTAACTACCAAACGCTTACACCCCTGCACACACCAGATGTACAACACACCTCTCCCTATACCTAGCAAAGTTGTCCTTCCTGACTTCACTAAGTTTCGCCAATGCAGAATTTTTGGGGTAGAACCTCCTACAAAGAAACCTGCTCCTTCCAGACTCACCACCAAAACTCTTCCAACGAAAAGAATTAAAATTACTCATACTACTTCATATCCTGTTCAACAACAGCAAACTGCACTCTATCTCACTAACATTATCACCTCCAACTGCAGAGGCATTTTCTCATCCTGGGAAACACTCTATGACCATATTCGAACTAATGAGCCAGACATTGCTATTCTCACCGAAACAAAACTCACCTCCAACAATACAGGCATAATTAATATGATCAAACAAGACCTCTCTGACTACCACTTTCATCACAGCAGCAAAACCATTAAGCAAGCTACCAATGCAGACAACATTGTTACCCGCTCAGCTGGAGTCATCACACTTATCAAAAAGACTCTTACTGCACACCTAATTAAACATGAAATCCCTACTGACATAGCTGGTCATCTCACTCATCAAACTATTAACAACATCACTCACATCCTAGGTGTCTACATGCCCTGCAATGATCCTGCCAAAAGAGCCCGCATCTATGAACACATCCACTACATCATATCCCAGAACCCCTCTCACCACTATATTGCAGGGGGAGACTGGAATGCAGCTTACTACCTTACTGATAGAAGCAACACAGTCCATCACCTGGAGGACCAGCCTCACTACCAGCATCAAAGACTGTCTAAGATCCCATGTGATGCTTGTCAGAAGGCAAAGGGAAAACGTATCCCTTTTCCTAAAGAAAGCAAAACTAGGATCCGTGCCCCATTACAACGCCTTCACTTGGACATCATGGGGCCATTTAATATTAGGGGCTTGCGTGGGGAGTTTTATGTTCTGTGTCTCACTGACCAATACTCTGGCTATGCTGAGGTCTTGTGCTTGAGAACCAGGGATGAAGCTCCCTTAGCAGTTCAAACTACCATCCTCAGATGGATGACTCAGCTGCATGGATTTGTTTTCAAGTGTCTTAGGTCTGACAGGGCTAAGGAATTTATAGTGAAGTGGTTCGAGGATTGGTTAGAATCGGTTGGTGCTGTGCATGAATTGTCCATGGCTTACACTGCTCAGCAGAATGCGACTGTGGAACGGTACAATGGGGTCCTTCAGAACGTAGCTAGGAGCATTCACTTGGAGTCTAAGCTCACTAAGTCCTTCTGGCCCTATGCCTTCCTCGCCGCGTGTTACCTACGCAACCGGCTGCCTAATCAGGGTGACAAGACTCCTTATGAGTTGTTCTTTGGGGTTCTACCTGATGTATCGTTATTGCGCGTGTTCGGGTGCCCATGCTATGTTACCTTAGTGAATGGGAAGAAGCGCAATAAGCTTGACGAAAGGGCGTTATCTGGTAGACTGGTTGGGTAGTCTCTGGTGAGTAAGGGTTATTTTGTTTGGGTTCCGAAGTTGCGCCAGGTGGTAGAGAGTCGTGATGTGCTCTTCTATGAACAGTTTAGCTATAACTGTATCCCTGGGCTCTTTCCCTATGATGGATCTCAGTATTTTTCTCGCACCCCTGCCGCTATCATCGGTAAAGGGCTTGATACTACTGACAATGTCCTGGGCCCTTTACCAACCCCGATTGTTGACCGCTTTACTGGTCATGGGATGACGATGCGTCCCAGGCCAGGTAATGATGGTGCTGTATCGCGTGCGGCGGCATTGGGCCAGGGGGAGTCTGATGTTCCTTCAAGCTCTAATTTATTCGAATCTCAGGGGGTCGCCGGGCCTTCCTCTGCGCCACGTTTCGTCGGTGAAGTGGTAGGATTAGGACAGCCTCGGGTCATAGTGGAACCTAGTACAGGTCCACTGCCCACTAGTCGCCACCCCCCGTCCACCTATTCGGATAGCTCGCGGGAGTTGTTGATCACTTCACCCCCTGCTATACCTGGTGGTTTATACCGGACCAGGCATTGCGACGATGTGGCCGTCACAGATGATGTGAGTGATGACCTCGAACACTGGTCCGGGTCAGATACTGCGTATGGCTGGGGTGTTCCAGTGTACCCAGGCTTCGACGATTTAGAGGCAAAGGAGGCCGGCCTTGTTCAACCACGCATGAGTGCTGCGCTGGGGGCTTTATTACCGGTTACTGCTGATACTGCTGATATTCCCGCTGCCCATGTACAAGTACACTGCTTGTACGTGGGGGCTTTTATTTCTACCTCTACTGAACTCTCTTATAAAGCTGCAATGTTACCTACCAACCCTGACAGAGATCTCTGGCTGCAGGCTATGAAGGATGAGATGGCCTCCCTCCATGCTCATGGCACTTGGGTCCTCACTCCACAGCCTCCTAGGCAGAGGATTCTATCTGGCAGATGGTTATTTGTCAAGAAACATGGGGCTGATGGTTCTTTGCGTTTTAAAGCTCGTTTTGTAGTTCGTGGTTTTCTGCAACGTCCTGGGCTGGACTACCATGATGTATATGCCCCCGTCTCCTCTAAAGCAGGTCTTCGTGTGCTCCTTGCTGCCATCACTCATAGGAAGATGTTTGTGAGGCAGCTGGACATCAAGACTGCATTCTTGAATGCCAAGCTGGAACCTGGTCTGGACCTGTTCTGTTACCAGCCTGAGGGCTTTCATGAACTTGGTCCTGACAATGTTCCCCTTGTGTGCAAGCTGATTTTATTTCTTTATGGTTTGAAGCAGGCACCCAGGGCTTGGAGCAAAGATGTAAAGCAGGTTTTGGTTGCCCACGGTTTTACCATGTGCAAAGCTGAACCTGCTCTGTATTTCAGGAGGGATTCTACTGGTGGGTGGAGCTATGTCCTGACCTATGTGGATGACTTTATCTGTGCTTTTAGTGAGCTGCATAGGTATGCCGTGCTGATCAAGGCTATGTAAGCAGCTGGGTGGGAAGTCAAGGAAATGGGTGTACCTGTCCAGTTCCTTTCATTGGACATGACTTGTACACTTGATTCTGACGGCAGGTGTGTGAAGATCGACCTCTCCCAGCACTCCTACATTGTTGAGCTGGTGGAGCAGTTTGGTCTCACTGCTGCTACCAAGCCCAAGTTTTCAGTTCCCATGTCCAAGTGCACTGTCACTGATCCTCCTGGAGAACCTCTGGCCTCTAATAGCCAGTACCTCTCTCTTGTGGGGGCTTTGCTGTACCTGGCTACCTGCACAAGGCCTGATATTTCTTTTGCTGTGAGCTACCTGTCCAGGTTTTCTGCTCAACCCACTGCCCCCCTGTGGGCTGCAGCCAAGCGCTTGCTTTTGTATTTGAGAGAACATTCCCATCTGGGCCTCACTTACACTCACAGCCCTGGTTTCTCTTTTACTGTCTTTAGTGACTCATCCTTTGCTGATGATGGGTCTGACAGGAGATCTCAGACTGGCTATGCTGTGCTTGCTGGAGGCTGCCTTGTGAACTGGATGAGCAAAAGGCAACCCACTGTTGCTGTTAGCTCCAGCGAGGCTGAGTATCAGGCCCTGTCTCAGACTGCCAGGGAGGTGCAATGGTTGAAAAAGTTGAGAATTGATCTAGGGATGCCTTGTGACCTGGTCACCATTCAGGGTGACAACTTGGGGTCCTTGAGCTGGGCCAATGACTGTCAGCTGCTCCCTCGCAACAAGCACATTGATGTCATCCATCACTATATCCAGGAGCTGGTGGAGGATGGCCAGGTGGATGTTGCCTATGTTAACACTAAGGACAACTGTGCTGACCCCTTCACCAAGCCCCTTGATCCTATGGTGTTCTGGCGTTTCATTCGCATGTTTGGAATGACTGCTTCTCCTTAAACCAATTTTTTTGGTTACATGTATTCTAGAATTTTGGTTACATGTATTCTGGAATTTTTGGTTACATTTTCGGGTTTCTTTGGTTACATTTAGAGTTTCTTTAAGTTATCATTGATTGGCATTAGGTTCCTATTCCCGGATCGGGTTTTCTATACCGTTGTTACCCGACTTTGATATTTAGTTGTCCTCTTATATCCACTTGGCAAATTTTGGTTCTTTGCCTTGCTTCATACCTTCCCTTACACCCTTCGGGTTTCATTTGAAGTTTCTCTCGATTTTTTTTTCCGGAGTTCTTTGATTTTTTTTTATTTTTTTTATTTGTTACATATAGTTCTATGTCACCAGTGCCATAGGTGGAGTAGTACTATTGTATGTCACCTGTGTCATAGGTGGAGTATCAGCATGTATAGCGGTGCTCTCACGCGTTTTATGACTTGGTGACTACTTATGTACTCCCTTAGAACTATCGGCTCTCCTGAGCCAGCTTCCCGTGGGACTGAGTCATCTTGAGATGACTCAGTGGCAGCTTCCTGTCACCTACGTCTCCGGTCTGATCTGTACCCTGTTAGGTTCCTGTCTACCGCCTCCTTTCACCACAGGTGCCCCTTTATGGGTCTCCTGTGTTTGTAACGTTATCCTTGTCTCCGTGTATAGATTGGTGCGTCTGTTCCGCTGCTTTAATCTACTGTCCACTCTACCGGAGTGATTTCAAGCTGATATTATGTGCCTCCCACAGGAAATGCACCTCACCATACACAAACTCATGCAGCTAGTATGGATCCTGGGAGAAACACCAGACTGCTGGAAAATCTCCCACACAGTCATGCTCTACAAAAAATCAGATCCTTGCTTACCCCAAAATTACAGGCCAATAGGCCTCAACAATGCTGTAGCCAAACTCTGGACCTCTCTTGTTACCAACACTATTACTACCTACTCTGAAACCAATCACATTCTCAGTGCCTGCCAAGAGGGTTTCAGAAAAGACAAAAGTACCTATAGACAACTCTTGACCCTACTCCACAACATTGAGGATGCTGCCCTCTTCCACCAGGACCTTTATGCTGCCTACTTTGACTTTAGCTCTGCCTTCAACATGATTGATCACCAAAAACTTCTCTGCATTATGCACAGCTTGGGTTATACCCATGATACTATAGATACAATTAAAGGAATTTACACAAACTCTACTACACATATCCTCCTTAACAATACATCTGGCTCCCCTATCCCCATCACTAGGGGCACTATCCAGGGGGAAACTCTCTCCCCCTTACTCTTCATTATTTTTCTAGAACCCCTACACAGATGGCTCCGTTCTGGAGGACAAGGATACAGAGCAGCATCCCTACCCTCCACAACAGCAGATGAAAACCACACTAGCAGCTTGGGGTATGCTGATGACACTGCCGTCCTAACCGGCAGCTCAGAGGACCTTCGCATCCAATGTGGTAAAGTTCAAACTTTTAGTATCTGGTCGGGCATTCCTCTTAACGCCACTAAATGTGTGGTTAGTGGCATACTCCACAAATCACACCCCTCACAACCTACTCACAACAACACTCTCAAACAAAGGCTAGAAAAAATTCCTCTAGGTAATTCCTATGCTACCTACCAGCCGCCAGACCAAGCCTATAAATACCTGGGGGTTCACATCTCACTCACCTTAAATTGGAAAACTCAACTTCACTCTACTATTGAAACCATCCACAACAAAGGCTTGAGTATCCTCACTAAAGCTAAAAATAGGGCAACCCCCACCCAATGTCTACGAATAATCTCACAATGTGTCAGAGCAGCTATTAAATACCCCATGATAGTAGCTCCCTTCTCACTAACCGACATTCATGTCATTGACAGAGCAGTATTAAAAACAGTTAAACTCTGCTGCTCCCTTCCTAGATCCTTTCCGACAAGAGCACTCCACCTCCCTAAAACAGAGGCGGGACTAGGGGTGCCTTCTCTACTCACTGAATATACTCAGATTACTGCAACAGCCCTCATCCAGTCCATGAACGACCAAGGTCACCTGGGAATTCTCACCAGGGCTCTTCTTGACAAATCAACCTCCACCATGACCACTCTAGATCCTCTCTCTCTCTCCAGCAAGCAACTTAAATATATGTCCCTAGCCCGCCAGCTGGAAATTATTAAAAAATCTGACATAATAATTTCTTGGAATGACACAGAACTCCTTGACAAACTTAACATAAACTCTCTCCCTCTTCCACCACATGCAATCCCTGTCTCACTAATGACTCCTTTTCACGACCTGGACATCTACTCATACCACGACCTGGTCACCCCCATGGGAACTCATCTTATCAGCACTACAGACCTCTCTCTTATTACTTCACACAAAATTACTAAACACCACAAACGATCCCTGAACCGCCTCACCGCACACCTCTCCTCCTTCCAAACCGTCACTCCTCCAACTCACTCTGACCCACTCCCCCTCTCCCACAGGCAACTTGCGCCTGGCTACGCAATTTCGCATAACACGACAGACAACGTTAAATTTCCTGCTCCTATCGAATCCTCCACCCCACTTACACAGCGCTACCAACCTCACGCCTCCGTCACTGATGCAGACTACGAGGCGGACCCCACTGGGGACCTGGAAGGAAACCAATGGTGGGCGTGGCCCACGCAGATCGCAGGCAGTCACGCGCACCAAGCATGGGGCTGCCCCAACAGTGACGCCACTTGGTCAGCGCGCCACTACTTGTGCAAATCCTGGATTCGACACTCCTCCTCCTCCAAATTCTACCGCGCATATAAAATAACCTCCACCTCGCACCCTGACAGGATCCGCGAGGCCATGACATTCCCAGCCAGCAGCGCACCTGCACCACCGGCGCGCCTGCTTCACCTTACTTACGGATCTCAGTACAGAGCCCTGCACATTACGAGCTGGCGGGGCAAGCGCTCTTACAACGACGACAAACTTGCCACCACCACCGTTGTCCACGTCCAATGGGCCCCAACCATCATGCACAACGACCATATCAACTCCTACACACGCATGGGATACAGCATCCACCATTGCACACCTCTCACCCCCACTACCTCCACCATACACTGGAAGCCTCAATCTCACCATGCGGCTCACCTTGTTGAACTGGTAGGACAACCAACATATGACCAATTAACCCACACCTTCAAAACCACTCCTCCGATAACCACATACCTCAATCCCAGGAAGGACACCCACCTCACTAACCTCCAGCAACAAGGCCAATGGGCCACCTCCCCAGGATTTAATGCTGACAACCACAACCTTGTTCACAAACTTCTGAAAATTGACACACACGACAGGCACCCAGACTGGGACATTCAACCACCCTCAGCCTACATTATACAAACAGGCATCCTTACTACTCTGGATGGCCAATCCACACACACACATACCAACGTTTCATATCTTTATAACCCCACAGGTCACTGTCTTGGGCACATTCCCAACGACAGGCTCACCTCTCTTAAACAAAACTATGACCACTTTAAAAATCACCACCCAACCAAATGGAACCAACTGACCCAAGGAGGAACATACCACACTGACCTAGCTGCCCTCTTCACCAGATACAGAGCTGCTCCTGCTGCCACTAACATTCTGTCTCCCTTCCTCTACCAAGCAGCAGCTGCTCTGGGCATTACTCACCATCGTACCTCCAATCCTCTTAGCTACGACCCAAGCCTCACCAGCTTCTCTTCTACCAGCCCTGCTGACCAGCTCTTTGGCTCCAACCAAGACCCCTTTCTTACCATCTGGACTGGGGGCTCACTGGTGGACATTCCCAATTCCACCACACAAGCACACCAAGCTCTAAGGTGGGCTCTAGCCAGTGCTGACCATGCTGAAAATACTCTCAGCCCTACCTGCACCCTGATGCTCCTCCCTGATGACCTTGCTGCCCCTTACAAAACTCTCCTCCACCACTCCTGGATCCACTACATTGACTCTAGACCACAGTCTGAATTTTATACTACCTCTGAAATATGGCTTGGCAGCAAATCTCACACCCCACCCTCCACTCAAAAATTACACCTCATCCTTATATGCAACCCTCACAGCCAAGAGACTTACTTTCCTAAACTCCCAGACTTTATTAACCAATGGACATACTACATGCAAAGCCTCTCCTCATCCTGGGAGCCCTCTACTATCACACCACCTTCCACACTTACTTTCACTGACATTGTCATCACCTACCCTCGGAAACTTAAATCTCTGGCCAAAAATCCCTGGCAACCTCTACTCCACCAACACCCTCCCCCCTCTCCTCTTACCATTACCCACTATCAGCATGTACAGCGGTGCTCTCACGCGTTTTATGACTTGGTGACTACTTATGTACTCCCTTAGAACTATCGGCTCTCCTGAGCCAGCTTCCCGTGGGACTGAGTCATCTTGAGATGACTCAGTGGCAGCTTCCTGTCACCTACGTCTCCGGTCTGATCTGTACCCTGTTAGGTTCCTGTCTACCGCCTCCTTTCACCACAGGTGCCCCTTTATGGGTCTCCTGTGTCTGTAACGTTATCCTTGTCTCCGTGTATAGATTGGTGCGTCTGTTCCGCTGCTTTAATCTACTGTCCACTCTACCGGAGTGATTTCAAGCTGATAGGTCATTGGGCTCCTCATCACTACCACTGCTTTGATAATGCAACTTCCGCGAGGGCCTCCTGCCGGCTTTGTGAAACTTACCAAACTTAATGGTGTTTCATGGGCTCGTGGGATCCGCAGTGTCATTGTGAGCAATGGATGCGACCGAATCCTCCCAACGGGGGTGAAGGTTCCTCTAGATTGGCTAGACGACTGCGCGCCAGCGGCCTCTGCTGCCGGAGAGGAGGGTCCTTCCGCCATCAAGGAAGTAACCCCCCCCGATCAATCCTCCAACTTTACGGTTCCTTCTCTCAATGTTCGACGCCTTTCCTCTGATGTTGAGGATGTCCTGATGAAGCTGTGTTGTGTACAGACACAGATCATCCGTTGTGCATCAGACCCGCAGCCTCCTTTCGTCCCTTTCAATTATGATGAAGACTACTCTACTACTACTGATGATGAGGAGGACTTGAAGAGTGCTACGAGTGCTGACTTCGGTGGCGTGACCCCATCTGCTGCTGCCACTCGTGTCTTTGAGACTTCCGCTGTTTCGCCGGTGTATGAGCCTCCTGATCAGCAGATGCCTAATCGAGAGCTTTCGCCTGTGTATCAGCCTCAGCCTTCGTCGGCGCCTCCCTTTGAGCCTGTTCCCCCGGCTTACCCGGAGGTGGCTAAGCCCACTTTCTTGAAGGGCTTTGCTTCTTTTTCCTCTGCATCTGCCCCCATGGAGCGTGGCCTCCCTGGCTACCACACTCGCTCTCGCGAGGCTGCTGTTTCCTCTGCACGCACCTCTGCTGCTGGTGCCTCCCTGGAACCCCCTCCGCCTCCGCCGGTGGAGCTGCCTCCTGCCCCTGGCCCTCCACCTATGCTGCATACGCGGTCTTGCGCATCTTGGGAGCATCTGCTCACTGGCGGATCTCCTCCGACTTTGAACCTTCGGGACTACCGCCTGATCAACATGGATCGACGGGATGGTGAGTCCTTGAACCGCTCTTTGTACGGTCGGATGGATATGCAGGCTACAATGGCAAATGTTAGTGTGAAGCTGAGGCATCGCCGAGTGATGGCTTTCTCTGAGCTTGGTACCAGGTGTCGTTCTTTTCTTGGTCCAGTCACTTCTGGGATTCTGTATCCCCCAGATCATGGTGTTTCCTTTGGTGGTACGAGGCGTAGTGATCACGAGAAGCTTGGTTATCAGTTTGTGCGAGTGCCTGTCCCTCTGTGTCCTGTTAGCCCAGATTTCGAGCTGCTTATGAGTGTTGCGAGGTCCATTCCTGTGATTAGGAACATAGACGACCAGCGCGCTCTTGACGCTGGTCTTGCTGCGGAGTATTTCATGGACATTCGTAGGTCCTTGGCTCCTGTCCCTTCTGCGATTGGAGCTGGGTCTAATACCCTCATTCATGGTGAGTCTCGGTTTGATCCTGCACTGTTGGGGTTCAGTGCACTGCCTCTCGAACGTCAGGAGTTCATGTGTTTAACTATGATGCTCGCGAACATGGAGGACGATATGGTCAAGGTATACCAAGACTTTGCCACCCCTCGGGATATCCTTTTGGATATCCGGAAGACGCAGTCTGATGCCCTTGCCTCTAGAGTCCCTCTCATGCGTATCGAACTTCATAATGCGCACATGGGCCCTTCTGACCGTGTCGATGATTTCTTTCGCATGGTTCGCAGTCTGTGCACTGACCTCCGCAGTGCTGGACATCCTGTCACTCAGCGCCACGCCATGGAAAACATTGTGAATGGGATCCGTTTGATCCGATTTGAATCGCTGCGGATCCAGTACGGTATGATGTTGGCTAACAGACAGACTGTAGATTACTGGTCTTGTCTGGAGGCATATCGGTCTCTCGACATTTTGAACATTGCTCTCCCCAGGTCCGACTCCAGGCATCCTGGTTGGTCCCGGGACGCTCCCCAGGTTCCTGCCAATGCTGCGTTTCAGCGTGGGCAGGGATCTGGTTCTCAGGGTTCTGGTTCCAACAAGCGACGTCTGGATTGCACTTGGGGCCCATGCCTCAGCAAGACGACCCACTCGGAGGATCGCTGTTTCACGAAGCATCCGCACCTGCGTAAGACCAAGCCTGGTGCACCGGTTACCAATCCGGTGCCCATGGCCTTGGCCCTTCCAGGTGTGCTTACTCCGCGGCAGCTGGCCTCCTTGCAGGCTCAGATTGATGGGTATGCTTTGGACAAGAAATAGGAGGTACGCTCTGTCCTTTTCTCTTGCACTGCGAAATTTTCAAATGTCTGCAGCCCGAGCCTGTCTGAGGGTGTCTGGCATGTTGATTCTGGAGCTGGGATGTCAATCACAGGTGATATGTCTTTGTTCACTGTGTTTCATGCTTCTGAGACTGGGCCAGCAGTTAAATTTGGTGATGGTGTGGTTCAACGGTCTGTGGGTCAGGGTTCTATTGTGTTAGGTAGTGATTGGTTACCAACACCAATCACTTTAACCAATGTTCTCTACATCCCACACTGTCCGGTGAACCTCATGTCAGTAAATGCTGTTGCCCATGCTCACAACTGCAAGATTTCTTTTGATAGTCTTAGTTGTACTGCCACACAGGGCTCTTCTGTTCTGTGGTCTTTCCCTGCCTCCAGTGGTGGTGTGTACAAGTTTGCATGTAGGCCTTGTCACACCCCTCGTGGCCGTTTGTATGGTGCTGAAGATTATCCAGCTTTTGCTCTTGATGTTGATGAGGATGGTGGAGTTGTGATCCCTACCACTCCTGAATGGTTGTGGCATAGGCGGCTGGTTCACCCTGGCTATGATGCCATGCACAACCTTGTAAGGAAGGGTTTGGTTCAGAACTTACCCCTCACTCTCCAACAGGTGCAAAGACTGTCTAAGATCCCATGTGATGCTTGTCAGAAGGCAAAGGGAAAACGTATCCCTTTTCCTAAAGAAAGCAAAACTAGGATCCGTGCCCCATTACAACGCCTTCACTTGGACATCATGGGGCCATTTAATATTAGGGGCTTGCGTGGGGAGTTTTATGTTCTGTGTCTCACTGACCAATACTCTGGCTATGCTGAGGTCTTGTGCTTGAGAACCAGGATGAAGCTCCCTTAGCAGTTCAAACTACCATCCTCAGATGGATGACTCAGCTGCATGGATTTGTTTTCAAGTGTCTTAGGTCTGACAGGGCTAAGGAATTTATAGTGAAGTGGTTCGAGGATTGGTTAGAATCGGTTGGTGCTGTGCATGAATTGTCCATGGCTTACACTGCTCAGCAGAATGCGACTGTGGAACGGTACAATGGGGTCCTTCAGAACGTAGCTAGGAGCATTCACTTGGAGTCTAAGCTCACTAAGTCCTTCTGGCCCTATGCCTTCCTCGCCGCGTGTTACCTACGCAACCGGCTGCCTAATCAGGGTGACAAGACTCCTTATGAGTTGTTCTTTGGGGTTCTACCTGATGTATCGTTATTGCGCGTGTTCGGGTGCCCATGCTATGTTACCTTAGTGAATGGGAAGAAGCGCAATAAGCTTGACGAAAGGGCGTTATCTGGTAGACTGGTTTGGTATTCTCTGGTGAGTAAGGGTTATTTTGTTTGGGTTCCGAAGTTGCGCCAGGTGGTAGAGAGTCGTGATGTGCTCTTCTATGAACAGTTTAGCTATAACTGTATCCCTGGGCTCTTTCCCTATGATGGATCTCAGTATTTTTCTCGCACCCCTGCCGCTATCATCGGTAAAGGGCTTGATACTACTGACAATGTCCTGGGCCCTTTACCAACCCCGATTGTTGACCGCTTTACTGGTCATGGGATGACGATGCGTCCCAGGCCAGGTAATGATGGTGCTGTATCGCGTGCGGCGGCATTGGGCCAGGGGGAGTCTGATGTTCCTTCAAGCTCTAATTTATTCGAATCTCAGGGGGTCGCCGGGCCTTCCTCTGCGCCACGTTTCGTCGGTGAAGTCGTAGGATTAGGACAGCCTCGGGTCATAGTGGAACCTAGTACAGGTCCACTGCCCACTAGTCGCCACCCCCCGTCCACCTATTCGGATAGCTCGCGGGAGTTGTTGATCACTTCACCCCCTGCTATACCTGGTGGTTTATACCGGACCAGGCATTGCGACGATGTGGCCGTCACAGATGATGTGAGTGATGACCTCGAACACTGGTCCGGGTCAGATACTGCGTATGGCTGGGGTGTTCCAGTGTACCCAGGCTTCGACGATTTAGAGGCAAAGGAGGCCGGCCTTGTTCAACCACGCATGAGTGCTGCGCTGGGGGCTTTATTACCGGTTACTGCTGATACTGCTGATATCCCCGCTGCCCATGTACAAGTACACTGCTTGTACGTGGGGGCTTTTATTTCTACCTCTACTGAACTCTCTTATAAAGCTGCAATGTTACCTACCAACCCTGACAGAGATCTCTGGCTGCAGGCTATGAAGGATGAGATGGCCTCCCTCCATGCTCATGGCACTTGGGTCCTCACTCCACAGCCTCCTAGGCAGAGGATTCTATCTGGCAGATGGTTATTTGTCAAGAAACATGGGGCTGATGGTTCTTTGCGTTTTAAAGCTCGTTTTGTAGTTCGTGGTTTTCTGCAACGTCCTGGGCTGGACTACCATGATGTATATGCCCCCGTCTCCTCTAAAGCAGGTCTTCGTGTGCTCCTTGCTGCCATCACTCATAGGAAGATGTTTGTGAGGCAGCTGGACATCAAGACTGCATTCTTGAATGCCAAGCTGGAACCTGGTCTGGACCTGTTCTGTTACCAGCCTGAGGGCTTTCATGAACTTGGTCCTGACAATGTTCCCCTTGTGTGCAAGCTGATTAAATCTCTTTATGGTTTGAAGCAGGCACCCAGGGCTTGGAGCAAAGATGTAAAGCAGGTTTTGGTTGCCCACGGTTTTACCATGTGCAAAGCTGAACCTGCTCTGTATTTCAGGAGGGATTCTACTGGTGGGTGGAGCTATGTCCTGACCTATGTGGATGACTTTATCTGTGCTTTTAGTGAGCTGCATAGGTATGCCTTGCTGATCAAGGCTATGGAAGCAGCTGGGTGGGAAGTCAAGGAAATGGGTGTACCTGTCCAGTTCCTTTCATTGGACATGACTTGTACACTTGATTCTGACGGCAGGTGTGTTAAGATCGACCTCTCCCAGCACTCCTACATTGTTGAGCTGGTGGAGCAGTTTGGTCTCACTGCTGCTACCAAGCCCAAGTTTTCAGTTCCCATGTCCAAGTGCACTGTCACTGATCCTCCTGGAGAACCTCTGGCCTCTAATAGCCAGTACCTCTCTCTTGTGGGGGCTTTGCTGTACCTGGCTACCTGCACAAGGCCTGATATTTCTTTTGCTGTGAGCTACCTGTCCAGGTTTTCTGCTCAACCCACTGCCCCCCTGTGGGCTGCAGCCAAGCGCTTGCTTTTGTATTTGAGAGAACATTCCCATCTGGGCCTCACTTACACTCACAGCCCTGGTTTCTCTTTTACTGTCTTTAGTGACTCATCCTTTGCTGATGATGGGTCTGACAGGAGATCTCAGACTGGCTATGCTGTGCTTGCTGGAGGCTGCCTTGTGAACTGGATGAGCAAAAGGCAACCCACTGTTGCTGTTAGCTCCAGCGAGGCTGAGTATCAGGCCCTGTCTCAGACTGCCAGGGAGGTGCAATGGTTGAAAAAGTTGAGAATTGATCTAGGGCTGCCTTGTGACCTGGTCACCATTCAGGGTGACAACTTGGGGTCCTTGAGCTGGGCCAATGACTGTCAGCTGCTCCCTCGCAACAAGCACATTGATGTCATCCATCACTATATCCAGGAGCTGGTGGAGGATGGCCAGGTGGATGTTGCCTATGTTAACACTAAGGACAACTGTGCTGACCCCTTCACCAAGCCCCTTGATCCTATGGTGTTCTGGCGTTTCATTCGCATGTTTGGAATGACTGCTTCTCCTTAAACCAATTTTTTTGGTTACATGTATTCTAGAATTTTGGTTACATGTATTCTGGAATTTTTGGTTACATTTTCGGGTTTCTTTGGTTACATTTAGAGTTTCTTTAAGTTATCATTGATTGGCATTAGGTTCCTATTCCCGGATCGGGTTTTCTATACCGTTGTTACCCGACTTTGATATTTAGTTGTCCTCTTATATCCACTTGGCAAATTTTGGTTCTTTGCCTTGCTTCATACCTTCCCTTACACCCTTCGGGTTTCATTTGAAGTTTCTCTCGATTTTTTTTTCCGGAGTTCTTTGATTTTTTTTTATTTTTTTTATTTGTTACATATAGTTCTATGTCACCAGTGCCATAGGTGGAGTAGTACTATTGTATGTCACCTGTGTCATAGGTGGAGTATCAGCATGTATAGCGGTGCTCTCACGCGTTTTATGACTTGGTGACTACTTATGTACTCCCTTAGAACTATCGGCTCTCCTGAGCCAGCTTCCCGTGGGACTGAGTCATCTTGAGATGACTCAGTGGCAGCTTCCTGTCACCTACGTCTCCGGTCTGATCTGTACCCTGTTAGGTTCCTGTCTACCGCCTCCTTTCACCACAGGTGCCCCTTTATGGGTCTCCTGTGTCTGTAACGTTATCCTTGTCTCCGTGTATAGATTGGTGCGTCTGTTCCGCTGCTTTAATCTACTGTCCACTCTACCGGAGTGATTTCAAGCTGATACCCACCCCTGTTTTTACCTTGCTACCCCCTCCTCTGGCCTCCAGGTCTACACAGATGGTAGCCTAATAAAAAGTAAACCAGGGCATCCTAGCAAAATAGGTGCTGCAGTATATGTCCCGGCTGCAGGACAAAGCTACACCATCAACCCTGGGGGAATAGGGGCCACCAAAACTAACAACCGGGCAGAACTGGTAGCCATCCACCAAGCCCTTCTCAACATTGATTATGACAAATCTCTTACCCTTCATACAGACAGCCTCTGCTCTCTTCAACTCATAAAAAAAATGATTCATGACCCCACCACAACAACCCGTTCCATTCATACTGAGTTACTGCAATCAATTCAAAAACACCTCATTCAACGCATCCTGCATGGCTCACACACCACCCTTTGTAAAGTCCGTTCCCACACAGGTATCCTTGGAAATGACAGAGCAGACACTCTGGCACGCAAGGCAGCTGAGCACCCTACTTCAACTAATTTTACTGATAACACTGGGGAAATCCCCCGCCACAATGTTTACTGGCCTACAGTTCAACCTCCTCGTACACCCATGGGAGATATCCCCCCAAGAATTTTAGCACCTAACCTTACACAAGGTATCACCTCTAACCTACCCACTAGCTGCCACCTTGGTCAACACCCTCTTAAAGGGATTTATGCAACCACCTGGGCTGAAAACACCCCCCACCAACTTCCTCAAGCAAGTAACAAATTTTGGACCTCAACCCTTATCCAGCATAAAACTAAATTCCACATCCGTAAAGCCCGCTGGGGTAGACTGTGGAACCGTAAACTTGCATTCCGCTGGAAACTCCCTTATACTACCAGCACTCACCCACCCACGAACTCCCTATGCCCCATCTGCCACACCTGTGAGGACGGAGCGGGCCACATCCTGGCGGGTTGCACACACCGGACTTTCAAGGGGCTCTACATCAAGAGACATGACGCCGCAGTGCGACTCATCCACAAGGCCATCTGCACAGGAGCCCTAGGATCTCGCAGAATGATCATGGACGCTTGCAAGGAAGAGGACCTTCCCAGGGGGGTCCTGGGCAAACGTCTCCCCGACTGGCTACGCCCCTCCACTATTACTTTAGCGGATTGGAAGAGGATGAGACCTGATCTTGCCGTCCTACCTGACATAGACTCTCCTACCTGTATGTCTGATAAAGAACTCTGGATACTTGAGCTTGGATACTGCTCTGATACTAATCACGCTACTAAGTTTATTACTAAACATGCCCAACATGTTGAATTAGTCAATGGCCTTCGATCGGCTGGATACCTTGTTCACTATGAAGTTATTACCGTTGGTACAACTGGTACTATTCCTACCTCTTTTTTGACTTCTATGACCACTCTTGGACTTCAGAGATCCTGTGCCCTCAAACTGGCGGACACAGTCCATTCTCACACCATTACTAGTTTCCAGAGTATTTTACAGTGCAGACGCTTTATGGAAACACACCCCGGGTCGATACCCGGGGACTAGCACACAGACCGTCCCCCCTCTCAGATTTTGTCTTACCGGCTGTATTGTGCCGGTGCTTCCCAACCGGGGTGAAAAACCCCCGTAGTAAGCTGCACTGGCATGATGGGGCTACGGTGCCTGTTGTCCAGGCATCGGTGGTAATTCTTTTTACTGAGATGGTCCTACGGTGACTATAGCTAGCTCCGGCTTACGCTATGGTGTCCTTAACTTCACGTCCTGTGAGTAACGGTTCTACACGGATGTAACAATTTCAATTTCAATTACCTATCGGCTCCTAGCGTCTTTAATTTCCTTATCCCTTCTCAAGCGATCATTCCGCGCTAACGCTCCTCAACCCCGCCCCTGCCCCAGCCCCGCCCCGCCCGTGCTGTCGCCATTTCGTCACTGCTCTAGTCTGATAGTCTCCTCCACCCGCAACAAACGTAAGTTTGTTTGCTTATGAATCGACCAGTCGAGTAGTCAAGTTCTGTCAGCTCGTTGAGTTGTGAGCTGCCGAATTGCAGAAAACTTCAAGTGTCTAAACTACTCCTTTTCCCCTGTGCAGTCCTCCTCCCCCCTCGAGTCATTCTGTTTACTCGATCTATCTATCTATACTATTAAAGTTGCATTGTCCGTCCGTCCGTCCGGGGCTCAGGGCTTAACTGGCAGTGGTTTCGCTTATCTGGCAAGCATTTTCCTGCTGATCTGGCTAACTTTCGCCTCAATCGACCATTGCTGATCTGGCACATCTGACACCCGTCAATTTCCAATCCCGCTCATTTTTCAAACTCAGTCCATGACGAAGCTCATTTTACCTACACTTCCTTGCCTCTGCGCTTAGCGCTATCTCTGTGCTCCGCGATCTGAAAATGTCTTGACCCCGCCACAATGGGAGCTCTGATTCCTCACCCAAGCAGGCTTTGTCACTCGCAACAAGAACAAAGCTCTAACTGGGCGCGCTTATGGCAGCCAATTGGCGGGAATGCGTGCCCTTCTACCCTCTGCCGGCATCAATGCCTAACAATTTCGCGCTGTATGCGGATTGTTCCAGGAGCTCTGACTGACAGCTGTTTCTACTCTCTGCCGGCATCAATGCTAAGCAATTTTGCGCGGTATGCAGATTGTTCCCGGACGTCTGACAGACAGCTGCTTCTACTCGCTGCCGGCATCAATGCCAAGCAATTTCGCGCTATATGCAGATTGTTCCCGCAGCTCTGACTATCAGCCGCTCCCTGCTTTTCCCCCCTACCCTTTAATTCCAGTGCGGGCATAGCTAATACCTGATGGGCATCGAATATATTCCTGCAGCGATGCGTGTGCTCTGTAGGAACCGAGCGACTCTTGGGTTCATCAGTGTGCGGGGTGGGAAGTGTACGCGCCGAACATTCTGCCTGGTTGCTATTTCCCCTTGCCCTCTCACTTCGGGCAAATCTGAAAGGCATCGCATTGATTCCTACAACGCTGTGTTCGTTTGGATGGAATCAAGCTGCTCTTGGGGTGGGGTGAGGGGGGGGGGGGGGGGGGGGGGCATGCATATGGGTGGTTGGTTGGTAATGGTGTTGCATGTACATGTATGTTGTGGCCATCTGGGAATCAAGTGTCCGTGTGATGGGGATGATCATGCCATGATGGTAACAGTGCACGATGACAAGCCACCTAATGTGGATGGGGAAGGGAAATCATTGGGTGGTTGGCCCTCAATAAGTCATTCCATTTGGGGGGCGGGGGGGGAGTGAGGGGGCCTGCCGTCGGTACGACGGGTACACTGCCCTAGTGATGATGAATGCCCTCTGGCCTCCCGTTCCATGTTCCTTGTTTGCAATCGCCTTTAGCTCATTTGATCTGGTTTGTTGTTGCACGCGTGGAATCGAGCCGAGAAGGAAGCTGGGTGGAGGGGTGGGACAGGCCGAGGCGCATGTGATGGCCGTTGGGTGGGTGGGTGGTGGTGGTGGTGGTGGTGGGGGGGGGGGGGGGGCTGCCATGCGACCACGCAGTGCCTCTGCCTGGAGGTTGTCTTCATAGTCGGCTTAATATAACTGTCTCGTATACCGTGAACCGAGCGTCAGTTCTACCGGCCGAACACAGGCAGCGGGCCATAGTCTATGCGATTCGACGCAGTTTCTCGAGTCGTTTCTGACCACTACGCGCAATCCTCATCTCCTGATCCTATCGTTCCAGCCCTCTATTTCAGGGCGCAGGAAATAGCGCACTAAAAGCGCAGATTTTTTTTTTTTACTACACAAGTGAAGAAAGCGCATTTTCTTTTTTTCGAGCAGCGCTCTTTGGCACCGCGCACTTATATTTTTGGCCTGTGCGCTTAAGCGCTGGTCAATTCGGCCATAAGTAGTACCCTGCTGGTTTGACTTGCGCTATTTTCCTTTCAAGAGCATCATCGCTGCATATCTAGGTGCTCATAGCGCGTGCCCTTGAGGGTCATTAGTTTATTCCGGCCTTCATCTCTTGTGTTAGTTGGGCTTGGTGCTCTGGATTGCCTACCTTGATATCCCTCCCCTTTCCGCCGTATAGGTTACACGGCTCCCTAAACTATCCCTAGAGGTAACATGCAGCATTTTATCTATAATCACTAGGGCCGTCATTCAATCATCTTATCATCCATCAAGCATGTCACAGAAAGGCATTTATAGAGAATCTTAATGTCTTATTTCGGTATTCTGCCCTATCCTCATTTTGTCTCGGGGATAAGCTATGGGCATAGATTCGAGCAACTATTGTCCTGGTAACTTGGTAATATGTTTTTTACTGCTGAAGACAGCGAGCAACCAAATTGCTGGCTGAAGCTATGTAACCAAGTTCAAGTTCAAGAATCAAGCAACAAAATAATTGCGGGCAATAGTAAACGGTAACAAATGGGTAATCCTGTCTGCCGCACGTGCATGATTAATTAAGAATAATCCGCACCGTATACGGTTTATGGTATAATCTTTCATCAATACGCACGAATATAAGATGTTTAGAAAGAAATAGCAGTACCGGTATCCAGGAAAAGCTGGGCACTAACTCTCATGTCACATCTCATGTCTACCACCCTACCAGATATACAGTTACACATGTGGGTTGCTTTTGTGAAAGGACACGCCAGTACACTGAACCACACACCAACTAACTTCAAAAACATAACACCGAAGAGATAACATATGAATCCGATCTACGGTGACTACTGCTAGCTCCGGCTTACGCAGCGGTGTCCTTAATTTCACGTCCTGTGAGTGACTGCCTTACACGGATGTAACAATTTTAATTTCAATTTCAATTGAATCCGATCTGGGTGACAGTGGAAATGAAACAAGTGACTTGTTCGCGTTTACATTTGACTGGTAATTGTTTTTTTACTGCCGAAGACAGCGAGCAGCCAAATTGCTGGCTGAAGCTATGTCAGTATGTAACCATGTTCAAGTTCAAGGCAGTGAAATGCATTTGACCTGGACGGGTTAGAATGGTCACCACAACCGGAGGAGTCCCCGGTTTGAATCTGCACCCCGACATGTGCACTAGAAATCCCTGGTTTCCGTGGTTCTAGCAGGGGGGGTAATTGTTGGCTGCAATGTGCAGACGGTTCGACGCCAAACCTAGCGTATAGAACCATGTAACAATTCTTTGACCTGGTCAAGTATTTAAACTGTCTAATCCGCTCAGTATGCTTCCTGGTTTCTGTGATAGGAACCAAGAGATAATATCTATGAGATAAGTGGGGTGTTGGCTTATCTCGCGCCCTGCCTGCATGGAGAGAATTGGAATATGAAGATGGTAAGCCACACAGCGTTGGCTGAAAACACATGTTACAATCCAATCAAATTCACCTAGGGGTAACCAAATTGCTGGCTGGAGCCATATATCCCAGTTTACCGAGGTGGATAACCAAGTTCAACTGACCGCCAGCAGCCAAATTACTGGCTGGAACCATGTAACCAAGTTCAACTGAGGGCCAACAGCCAAATATCTGGCTGGAGCCATGTAACCAAGTTCAATTTCAACTAGGGGACTAGTCAGAACAGCCCTGTTATCATAGCTTCCCTTTTTGGCTACCAGCAACAGCTTCAAGGCAGCTCCCCCAACTGTCTATTCAGCCAAATCTAACTCAGCCTAGTGCACCTGAAAGCCGACATAGTCACCTTTCCAATACCGCCCCTGTCTATATTGGAGCTTGACCCAGTGGCTGGCTAATGGAGCTGGACGGAGTGGCAGAGTGAGTTCAGAATTCAGAGTGAGGTCGATTTTGTCTTGACGGCAAAGATTATCTAGGATGGCCACCAGCGGTATTCGCTTTTGACCAGATGGCTTTAAGTGAGGGCTATTATTCAATGCACCAAACGTCACACAATTCACGTGTATGGGGTGCTTTTATGTCAAAACACCTACTTTGCTCATTAATATCCCACCACCAACTGTACAGTGCATCAGAGCACTCCAGTGTAATCCGATCATCGCTGTTATTGTCATGGGGTCTCTTGCCCTTTAGTACATAAGTACACTCCAGTGTAATCTGATCATTACTGTTATATTCATTGGGTCACATTGAATAAATAAAATGTAAGATGAATGAACGATTAGTTCATTAATTCCCACACAAAACATTGCCGGCAGATATTAGTAAAGGGTAAAAGGTCTCTCTCTATCTCTCTGGGGGGTAGGTAGGTAGGTAGATAGGGAGGGAGAGGTAGGTAGGTAGGTAGGTAGGGGGGGAGGGAGGGGGATGGAGAGAGAGAGAGAGAGAGAGAGAGAGAGAGAGAGAGAGAGAGAGAGAGAGGAAGAAGCTCTTATTGCAGCATGTGTGGTGCCCTGGTGAGGGCCACGTGCCAGCTATAGAAATGTGACTCTATCCAAGTTCATGTGCATGCCGTTGTGTACTACAAAGTGTATCCATGTGCATGCCATGGTGTACTACAAAGTGTATCCATGTGCATGCCATGGTGTTCTACAAAGTGTATCCATGTGCATGCCACAGTGTACTACAAAGTGTATCCATGTGCATGCCACAGTGTACTACAAAGTGTATCCATGTGCCACTTAGCTTCTAAGCTTTAAAGCTTTTGGTAACATGCTTCCCCTAAGTTGCTAAGGTTCTAAGTTTTTTGTGACATACTTCCACTAAGGTTCTAAGGTTCTAAGCTTTTGGTATTATAAACCCACCAAGGTTCTAAGCCTTTACGCTTTTAGTAGCATATACTTCCACTAAGACTATAAGGTTTCAAGTGTTTAAGCTTTTAAGAGCATATTTCCATGAGGTTGCAATGCCCTGGCCACGTCATTGCAACCATAACTTTGTGTTCGCTACCTGTAGCGATCACTACCTGGGACCCTGTTTTGGCCTAACCTTCCGCTACCATGAGACTCGAATCTCGGCCCCGCCCCCCCGTGCCCCCCTGGCAGCCTACCCAAATATGTACCAGGATCCCAACCTTGAAAGACACCAAATCCCTGATCGCTACCAGAAGACCCCCTTTCTGAAAAGAAAACAGAGCATTGAGTGCAACCTTAGCCATATGATGGCATTCTATAGTGTGGTTAGTAGGGAACGGCAACATGATATCATATGTTACCATGTCACCGTATGATATCATATGATGCCGGCAGTCTGACTAGGCCAAAGTTACCATTTATATACAATATCATATGATGCAATTTTTGAGTATGATATCATACGATATCATACTCGCCTTTGGTCAAAATCATATGGCTTGCCGATCCCTAGTTGTTAGTAGTGTGTACAGAACCTACGAGCAGGCTCATAGCTTTCCTTTGCAGCCATGAGCAGCAGCTTCTAGGCAGCTCCCCTAACTATGAGCAGGCTCATAGTTTTTCTTTGCAGCCATGAGCAGCAGCTTCTAGACAGCTCCCCTAATTGGCTAGTGAGCAAAACCTGATGCAACCTAGTGCACCTTGAAGCTGACACAACCAGCTGTCCTGTCTATTGACATCTCGGGGCTTGGCTCAGTGTCTGTCTCAGGAGGCTGCCTAGAAGCTGCTGCTTGTAGCTGAAAATAAAAGCTGTGGTCATGCTACCCCCGACATTCGTGGTTGGCCCCAGTGAAAAGAAGCAAACGGGCTGGCCCCCTCAACCCCACGCCTTCATAAGAAATACGGCGTACTTTTTATTTAGTAATCGACCCCCCTACACTGTAAGCCGATAGACCATGTAATCAAACTGACTGACCTGATATAGATCCATAGTACCATACGTGTTGTGATCATCCATAAATGCTATGATCATGGTACCCCCCTGCATTGTAAGCCGATAGACCATGTAATCAAACTGACTGACCTGATCTAGATCCATAGTACCATATGAGTTGTGATCATCTATGCGTGTTGTGATCATCCATAAGTGCTGTGATCATCCATAAATGCTATGATCATGCTACCTCCCCTACATTGTAAGCCGATAGACCATGTAATCAAACTGACTGAGCTAATCTACATCCAGAGTACTATACGTGTTGTGATCATCCATACATGCTATGATCATGCTACCCCCCTACACTGTAAGCCGATAGACCATGTAATCAAACTGACTGACCTAATCTACATTCATAGTACCATACGTGCTTTGATCATCCACAAGTGCTGTGATCATCCAGACGAGTTGTGATCATTCAAACGTGCTGTGATCATCCATAAATGTTTTGATTATCCATCCATCATTCCAATCCATCTATAACCCATCCGTGTTACCAATCCATCTGTTATCCATCCATCTCTGATGTTGAGGGCCTATGCCTTGTAATCAAACCAACTACATATATAAATGCCTAAATGCCCAGGGGGGGGGGCAACTTCGAACCAAAAATACACCATCCCTCAACTTTGTAGATTTCATAGAGAGGATGAAGAATCAGGTTTTATTTCTTGATTTGGCCCAGTAGAAAAAAGTGTTGGCCCTCCAAAGTTTGGGGCCGCAAGGGGGGGGGGAGGGGGGGGTTGAGGAGAATATCTGACATTTTCAAAACATTAGGTACTTTTTAGGCACTTTTTTTCTAGCCCTCAGAATGACATGGGAGTGGAACTAGGGTGTTCCTGTACTAAATACCAGTCCATATATGCTATTTGGGGAGAGATGAACCACACATTATACCCAGGGCAGAGGGGGGGAGGAGGTGGGGGGGTGGGGTGGGGGGGGGAGGGTCCACCACATGCAGTCTGTGCACCGAGGCCAGCAACTCAGCGAGGACGACATCAATCAATTATCTCTGAGTTTGAGGGGGTGGTTGCCAAGGAGGTCATTGTCAGAGGGCGTGAGCAGTGTGTGCAAAGGGAGCTCGCTCCAGTGCGGCTTGAGGCATTCCTAGTAGACGCGCCGGCATTGTTCTGGGGAATGGTGGTCGATGACGTCACCAACTAAGACCACATGTTGTAAAGGACGACACTGTGCCCGTCAGCCATACATACATTAGTGATTATTGAAGACATGATTGTTTAATGTCCGATTGAACTTGGATTGAAGACCTGGTTATTTAATACCTGATTATTGGGTATTGAAGGTGGGCACATAAGGGGCCAAGTGGCCCTGACCCCCAAGCCCAACAAAACAATGTAACATTGATAATGATGATTTTCTATGCTTCAAACATCCCCAATAGACTCGAGACCAACCTCAATGGATAGGCCTTTAAAAACCCTGTAATATGAGCATAATTAGACACCATAACACTTAGTGGTGGCTGAAATACTAGCTGTACAGTGGGTTCCGGGGCCGGGGGGGGGGGGGGGGGGGGGGGTCTGCTGAAGGGTGCCTCAGCACTTTTTTGGGATGGTGTATTTCACTTTTGTTTTGCCCCCCCCTTGTAAATGCCTGATATTTATGGCCCTACAAAGAAATCCAAGCATCTATTGTGTCAAGGGCCTAGGAGATGTCGTCAAACCAACTACATGCCTGGTCTTGACGGTACCCAAAGGAAACCATCCATCTCTGGTGCTGAGGGTCTATGCTGTGTAATCAAATCAACTACATATATAAATGCCTAAATGCCTGATATTTATGGCCCTAAAAAGAAATCCAAGCATCTATTGTGTCAAGGGCCTAGGCGATGTCATCAAACCTTGCACATGCCTGGTCTTGAGGGCACCAAAAGGAAACCATCCATCTCTGGTGTTGAGGGCCTAGGCAGTGTAATCAAACCTTGCGCATGCCTGGTCTCCATAGCATTATTAAGAAACCCAAGTGTCTCGTGTGTTGAGGGCCTATGCCCTGTAATCAAGCCTTGTTGATGCCTGGTCTATATAGCATTATAAACAAACACAAGCGTCTCGTGTGTTGAGGGCCTATGCCCAGTAATCAAGCCTTGTTGATGCCTGGTCTATATAGCATTATAAACAAACACAAGCGTCTCGTGTGTTGAGGGCCTAGGCCCTGTAATCAAGCCTTGTTGATGCCTGGTCTATATAGCATTATAAACAAACACAAGCGTCTCGTGTGTTGAGGGCCTATGCCCTGTAATCAAGCCTTGTTGATGCCTGGTCTATATAGCATTATAAACAAACACAAGCGTCTCGTGTGTTGAGGGCCTAGGCCCTGTAATCAAGCCTTGTTCATGCCTGGTCTATATAGCATTATAAACAAACACAAGTGTCTCGTGTGTTGAGAGCCTAGGCAGTGAAATCAAACCAAACACACGCCTGGTCTTAAAAGCATTATAAAAAAAAATGTGTCTCGTGTGGCAGGACACCTCTTGTATGCATTTCAAGTGGAGGCCATCACTGAGGTTGCCTTGGATTGGTGTTGAAGGCCTTACGTGATGTATCCCTACATCAACAGCTTGCTGAGGCCATACGGAAGGACACCTCTTTCATGCATTTCTCACGGAGGCCATCACTGAGGTTGCCTTGGATTGGTGTTGAAGGCCTTACGTGATGTATCCCTATATCAACAGCTTGCTGGGGCCATATGGAAGGACACCTCTTGCACGTATTACACATGGAGGTCATCAAAGAGGTCATCTTGGAATTCATACCCATCCCAGACGTGATCAACATGCCCACCTGTTGACAGGTGGACAGGCAGTTCTTAGGGAGACAGGTGCTGACAGGTTGACAGGTGTTGACAGGAGGACAGGTTGGAAGGTGGACAGGCAGTTCTTAGGGAAACGGGTGTTGACAGGGGGACAGGCTGGCAGGTGGACAGGTGTTGACAGGTGGACAGGCAGTTCTTAGGGAGACAGGTGCTGACAGGTGGACAGGTGTTGGAAGGAGGACAGGTGTTGACAGGAGGACAGGAGGACGGGTTGGCAGGTGGACAGGTGTTGACAGGTGGACAGGTAGTTCTTAGGGAATAAAGAATTGTTGTAAGAATAGACAATGGAGTTAAGTATTGTGGTGGTAGTGGTGGTGGTGATTGTGGTAACGGTGGCAAAATATTTGCAACCTGAGACCCCTGACCCCTGCGCTCTCGGGGGGCGCTGCCCCCCAAACACCCGGGGGTGGCCATACTAAAGCTACCAGGACTCTGTCCCTGGAGGAGGCTTATAGCAATTCAGGGGATGATTTGGGAAGCACACTTTGTACTTCGGACTTGGTTCTCAGAATCTCAGGCCGATTATCGAGAATTCTCGCGAGAATTCTCAGATATCCAGGCCAAATTCCCGATTTCATGTACTAAGTCCGGGTTCTTCAGAAACCTTGAACCCAAATCATCCGCTGAATTGCTATAAATCCGTGAAGCTACAAGGCAACCCACTTTCTGAACTGAAAAAAACTCTGGTACCCACAATGGTCTGATAGAGGAGGTTACCCATGCGAACGGAGTAACACCTCAAAGTTGCGCTCCAAGTTAAGAAGTCACCCCTTCAAAATTGCGTTCCATTATAAAACAACACCATTAGGCAACAATAGGAAGCAGTCATCTAGTCAACCCTAAGATGCATTCAAGGGGTACCCAACATGACCTTGGACTAGGGTAGATGCTGGAGGATACCCTGGTGAATGGTGTTACACAACTTAGTAGCTGTCCAGGCACATTAGACGTATACACTTGTCTTGGGTCAAATGTGGCCGGTCATAATGACAATATAACAATAATAATATTAAAAATATGAATAATATTATTATTAATATTAATATTAATAATAATAATAACAATAACACAGGGGGGGGGGGCAGAGAGACAGATTTTGAACCGCATGTTCAATATGGTGTCCGATTCAGATGGGAGTTGGAATTGTGGAAGTTTCATACAAAAGGAGGGGGGAAATAAAGTTGGGAAAAAGTGTTTTTACCCCTCCTCTCCTAAAACCCGGTTACCTCGCCCTACCCCCCCTAAACGGGGGTCATTCGAAAGATATTTTCTTGCCCATTCTAGTTATGCTCTTACATCTTTCATGGGGTTGCCCAAGCGTGATTAATCGCGAAGTTAAGATTTGGGCCGCTCTGGGTGAAAACAACTTTGGACCCGTCTAACTTGTGTACAACTTTATTTTTGGCTAATTGTTTTTTTTAGTTTGAGGATAAGCTCTATTCAAAGTAAAGATGCGGTACGGCAGCTTTTTTCTCCCCCCCCCCCCCCCCCCCCCCCTCCCCCCCTCGTAATAATAATAATAATAATAATAATAATAATGACAATGTAACACAAACATTATAAGTCAACAATATATATCAGTCATCTGAGGGGGTACCCACCATGACCTTGGGCAGGAGCTAGTGCAGTAAGGTACCCTGGTGGTGGAGGAGGAGAAGTGTCCATCATTCTCATCAGATGCATCTCTTTTTCATCCAGAACCATGTCCTGGTGTTGGTTCTGGCTGCCGTGTTGGTTCTGGCTGTCATGTTCATTCTGGCTGCCATGTTGGTCCTGGCTGCCATGTTGGTTCCGGCATTCATTCCCAATGAGCGCCTCCAGGTGGTCCAAGTCCTCGCTATCGAAGTCAAACTCCTGGTGATCGGGATCTGTGACTGGGAATTCCTGATTAGGATCTCTGATTGGGAACTCCTGGTGATCGGGATCTGTAACTGGGGACTCCTGTTTAGGATATCTGATTGGGAACTCCTGGTGATCGGGATCTGTGACTGGGAACTCCTGTTTAGGATATCTGATTGGGAACTCCTGGTGATCGGGATCTGTGACTGGGAACTCCTGTTTAGGATATCTGATTGGGAACTCCTGGTGATCGGGATCTGTGATTGGGAACTCCTGTTTAGGATATCTGATTGGGAACTCCTGGTGATCGGGATCTGTGACTGGGAACTCCTGTTTAGGATATCTGATTGGGAACTCCTGGTGATCGGGATCTGTGATTGGGAACTCATGATTAGGATCTCTATTGGGGATCTCCTGGTGATCGGGATCTGTGATTGGGAACTCCTGATGATTGGGATCTCCAGAGTAGTAGGACAAGTCTTTGTGAGCCTCAGAAGATCCTGAGAATTGGACAAATAGTTTGGATGAGTGGGTGTGGGTGGTAGGTGAATGGGCAGTGGTGGTGGTGGTGTGCGTGTGTGTGTGTGTGTGTGGTGGTGGTGGTGGGGGGAGGGTTGAGGTTGGTGCTGCTGCTGCTCTGTAAGCCTCAAAACATCCTGAGAATTGGACAAATAGTTAGGATGGGTGTGTGTGGGTGTGTGGGGGGGGGGGGGGTGGGGGGGGGGGGGGGAGGGAAGGTGTGAATGGGCAGTGGTGGTGGTGTGTGTGTGCGGGGGGGAGGTGAAGGGTTGGGGTTGGTGCTGCTGCTGCTGCTGGTGCTTGGTAGCCTCAGAACATCCTGATAATTGGAAAAATAGTTTGGATGGGTGGGTGTGGGTGGTGTGGTGTGGGTGTGGAGTAGTGTGTGGTGTGTAGAGTGGTGTGCGGTGTGGTGTGTGGAGTGGTGTGTGGAGTGTGGTGTGTTGAGTGGTGTGTTGAGTGGTGTGGTGTGTGTTGAGTGGTGTGGGGTGTGTGGAATGGTGTGTGGAATGGTGTGTGGAGTGGGGTGTGCAGTGGGGTGGGGTATGTGGAGTGGTGTGCACGATGCATTTGCCTTGTCTTGCCTGACACCTGTCCACCTAAATATCCACACACTACCATGCATTAACTTGCCCTGGACAAGTCTTTAAACTATCTAATCCGCATAGTTGGCTCCCTGGATTCTGTGGGTATCGCACGGGGGGACATAGCATTGGAAGACGGTGAGCTGCCCAGAGTTGACTGAGAAACCGTGTAACAATTAAAAAAAATTGAACTTCATTCCAAACCCAAATCAAATTACACCTAAATGTCCACATCCTTTCAGCACTGGTTTTTTGTGTGTGCGACGCGTTGCAAATTCAGCGACTCGGTGCGACCCCAGTGTGACACACTGCCCCTCGAACCATGCGGAGCACAAAGCGTGGAGCCCGGACGGTTCAGGGGGGCATTTCTCACTATTTTAGCTGGACCCATGCGTCGCCATGCAGCGACGGAATGGCGACGCGTCGCAAAAAAAAAGCACCTACCTGGGCGCGTCATCTTGCCCTTGATCTCCTTGTCCGTAGAGGCAGGGTCCCTGTAATGAGATCTTGCATTTTGCTCAACGAAAAACACTGCATGGCCGCCCACAACCAAGCACGCATGCTCCCCGAGCAGTCTAGTGGGCTCAGAAAGGTGGCTCAACGCCTTATGCTGTGTGCTTGCCTCTGTGTGTGTGTAGTCCGATTGCAGTGGGGCACTGCAAGCCTGGCCTATGCCTGGCAGAGAAATGGGAGAGGAGGCATGGTCCGGGGCTTTGCACCAGGAGAGGGGGTGGGCATGGTCTTCCATGTCAGAGGATGAGAAGCTATAGTCAGGCTGGAGAGCACCCAGGGAGTCCATGTGGGGTTCATCAGCAGGGGGGCAGTCATCCAGGTCATTCATGCCACTCATGTTATCCATGTCATTCAAGATTTCTTCCAAAGAGAGCGGGATGTTGCTTTTTGGAGGACCTGGCTGCTGGTGGTGCAGGTGTGCGCTCAGTTGGGGTGGGGCGCTGGTAGGCTGGGGCTGATGTGCGCTTGGGTGCGGTGGGGTGCTGTGCTGGTGCTGGTGTGCGCTTGGGTGAGGTGGGGTGCTGTGCTGGTGCTGGTGCTGGTGTGCGCTCGGTTGGGCTGGGGCGCTGGTAGGCTGGTGCTGGTGTGCGCTTGGGTGAGGTGGGGTGCTGTGCTGGTGCTGTTGGTGGTGCTGGTGTGCGCTTGGGAGAGGTGGGATGCTGGTAGGCTGGTGTAGGTGTGCCCTCATTTGGGCTGGGGCGCTGGTAGGCTGGTGCTGGTGTGCGCTTGGGTGAGGTGGGGTGCTGTGCTGCTGCTGGTGGTGCAGGTGTGCGCTTGGTTGGGCTTGGGCGCTGGTAGGCTGGTGGTGGTGTGCACTTGGGTGAGGTGGGGTGCTGTGCAGCTGCAGCTGGTGGTGCAGGTGCACGCTCGGTTGGGCTGGGGCGCTGGTATGCTGGTGTGCGCTTGGGTGAGGTGGGGTGCTGTGCTGCTGCTGCTGATGGTGCAGGTGTGCGCTCCGTTGGGCTGGGGCGCTGGTAGGCTGGTGCTGCGTTGCTCTTTGGTGAGGTGGGGTGCTGTGCTGGTGCTGGTGCAGGTGCAGGTGTGCGCTTGGTTGGGCTGGGGCGCTGGTAGGATGGTGTGCGCTAGGGTGAGGTGGGGCACTGTGCTGGTGCTGGTGTGCGCTTGGGTGCGGTGGGGTGCTGTGCTGGTGCTGGTGTGCGCTTGGGTGAGGTGGGGTGCTGTGCTGCCGTTGGTGCAGGTGTGCGCTCGGTTGGGCTGGGGCGCTGGTAGGCTGGTGCCGGAGTGCACATGGGTGAGGTGGGGTGCTGTGCTGCCGTTGGTGCTGGTGCTGGTGTGCGCTTGGTTGGGCTGGGGCGCTGGTAGGCTGGTGTGCGCTTGGGTGAGGTGGGGTGCTGTGCTGGTGCAGGTGTGCTCTCGGTTGGGCTGGGGCGCTGGTGGGCTGGTGCCGTTGTGCGCTTGGGTGAGGTGGGGTGCTGTGCTGCTGCTGGTGCTGGTGTGCGCTCGGTTGGGCTAGGGCGCTGGTAGGCTGGTGTGCGCTTGGGTGAGGTGGGGTGCTGTGCTGGTGCAGGTGTGCTCTCGGTTGGGCTGGGGGCGCTGGTGGGCTGGTGCCGGTGTGCGCTTGGGTGAGGTGGGGTGCTGTGCTGCTGCTGGTGCTGGTGTGCGCTCGGTTTGGGCTAGGGTGCTGGTAGGCTGGTGTGCGCTTGGGTGAGGTGGGGTGCTGTGCTGGTGCAGGTGTGCTCTCGGTTGGGCTGGGGCGCTGGTGGGCTGGTGCCGGTGTGCGCTTGGGTGAGGTGGGGTGCTGTGCTGCTGCTGGTGCTGGTGTGCGCTCGGTTGGGCTAGGGCGCTGGTAGGCTGGTGTGCGCTTGGGTGAGGTGGGGTGCTGTGCTGGTGCAGGTGTGCTCTCGGTTGGGCTGGGGCGCTGGTGGGCTGGTGCCGGTGTGCGCTTGGGTGAGGTGGGGTGCTGTGCTGCTGCTGGTGCTGGTGTGCGCTCGGTTGGGCTAGGGCGCTGGTAGGCTGGTGTGCGCTTGGGTGAGGTGGGGTGCTGTGCTGGTGCAGGTGTGCTCTCGGTTGGGCTGGGGCGCTGGTGGGCTGGTGCCGGTGTGCGCTTGGGTGAGGTGGGGTGCTGTGCTGCTGCTGGTGCTGGTGTGCGCTCGGTTGGGCTAGGGTGCTGGTAGGCTGGTGTGCGCTTGGGTGAGGTGGGGTGCTGTGCTGGTGCAGGTGTGCTCTCGGTTGGGCTGGGGCGCTGGTGGGCTGGTGCCGGTGTGCGCTTGGGTGAGGTGGGGTGCTGTGCTGGTGCTGGTGCTGGTGTGCGCTCAGTTGGGCTAGGGCGCTGGTAGGCTGGTGTGCGCTTGGGTGAGGTGGGGTGCTGTGCTGGTGCTGGTGCGCGCTTGGTCGAGGTGGGGTACTGTGCTGCTGTTGCAGGTAAAGGATTGGTTGAGGTGAGGCAATGTTTGGCTGGTGTAGCTGCGCACTTGGTCGAGGTGGGGTACTGTGCTGCTGTTGCAGGTACGGCCTTGGTTGAGGTGGGGCACTGTGCTGCTGTTGCTGATATAGGATTGGGTGGGGTGGGGTACTGTTTGGCTGGTGTAGCTGCACACTTGGTCGAGGTGGGGCACTGTTTTGCTGTTGCTGGTAAGGGCTTGGTTGAGGTGGGACACTCTTTGGATGGTGTAGCTGCGTGCATGGTTGGGGTGGGGCACTGTTTTGCTGTTGCTGGTTTGGGCTTGGTTGATGTGGGACACTCTTTGGCTGGTGTAGCTGCGTGCATGGTTGGGGTGGGGCACTGTTTTGCTGTTGCAGGTTTGGGCTTGGTTGAGGTGGGACACTCTTTGGCTGGTGTAGCTGCGTGCATGGTTGGGGTGGGGCACTGTTTTGTTGTTGCTGGTTTGGGCTTGGTTGAGGTGGGACACTCTTTGGCTGGTGTAGCTGCGTGCATGGTTGGGGTGGGGCACTGTTTTGCTGTTGCTGGTAAGGGCTTGGTTGATGTGGGACACTCTTTGGCTGGTGTAGCTGCGTGCATGGTTGGGGTGGGGCACTGTTTTGCTGTTGCAGGTTTGGGCTTGGTTGAGGTGGGACACTCTTTGGCTGGTGTAGCTGCGTGCATGGTTGGGGTGGGGCACTGTTTTGCTGTTGCAGGTATGGGCTTGGGTGAAGTCGGCCACTGTTGGGCACCTGCTTCTCAGATCCACCACTAGTGGTACCAGTTTCCATCTCAAGAAAGTCAAACAAGTCATCCAGCGGGCTGGCACCCAGGGTGGAGGGTTTGTGCTGAGGCTGGGTAGAGATGTCCAGGGTCGGGAGGTAATGTCGAGGGTGGGGTGACATATTGAAGGTGGGGTGACCTGTCGAAGGTGGGGTGACCTGTCTAGGGTGGGGTGACCTGTCGAAGGTGGGGTGACCTATGGGAAGGCTTGCTGCACTAACTGCACCAAGGGCTTGATTCAGCCTTGGAGACACAGTTGCCAAGACAGCTACGGTTGACTGGGGCGCCTGGAATGGGCTAGGTGCAGCACCTGAGTCGATGCAAGGGGGGCGGTGGTAGGAGAGAGGCTCAGCCTTGGGGTGGCTAGGAGGAGGACTGTTGGGGGGGGCTGCCTGTGGGCCACCCGGTGCAGGTGAGGGGGCCAGCTGGTGTTGGTGGGTGGCACTGGGGTTGGTTTCGGACTCAATCTTGGGTTTGCAGCTGAAGTCCTTATTCTTCAAGTCAGACATCCTAGGTGGGGGCAGGCTGTGGAGGTTTAGGCCCGGATCTTGCCTTTTGTCGCTTGCCTGTTGCCCGTTGCAGTTTGCCTTTTGCAACTCGCCTGTTGCAGAGGAGGGCCTTGTGTGAGGCAAGCCACCACTATCACCACCTCCACCACCACCACCACCACCTCGGGAGTCTAACCTCTTGCTTTGCATCTCAAGCATTTCAGAGGCACTCGGTCGTTTTGATGGGGGGGGTGTCTCCGCACAGGGCATGGGTCCTAGATTTCCAAGTAGCTTGCCGTGGTTGTCCGCACAGGGCATGGGTCCTGGATTTCCAAGTAGCTTGCCGTGGTTGTCTGCACATGGCATAGGTCCTGGATTTCCAAGTAGCTTGCCGTGGTTGTCCGCACAGGGCATGGGTCCTAGATTTCCAAGTACCTTGCTGTGGTAGGTTCGGAGCTTGCGGTTGTTGGCTGACAGGGTGTCATGCTGTCGCTGTGCCTCCTCCAGCTGTTCGACCAGCTCTTCTGTCTCCAGAGCTGCAGCTTCTAATTGCTTCTGCATGTCAGCCACTTGGCTGTGTAGATTTGTGTTGCCTTTCATTGTGTCCGCTTGTCTCTCTTTCATAGCAGGTCACACCGGGCTGGGCGGATTAGGGGTGCAGGGGAGGGTGTGTGTGCGTGTCTGTGTGTGTGTTTGTGTATGTGCGTGCGTATATGTGTGTTTGTGTTTGTGTGTGTGTATGTGTGTGTCTTCATTGCTTCTGCATGCCTGCCACTGTGACGTGTAGACTTTTATTGCCTTGCATTGGCTTGTGTCGGCTTGTCTCTCTTTCAAAACATGCCAAACTGGTCTGGGTGGATGAGGGGCGCAGGGGAGGGTGTGTGTGCGTATGCGTGTGTAAATGTTTGTTTGTGTTTGTGTGTGTATGTGTGTTCATTGCTTCTGCATGCCTGTCACTGCGATGTGTAGACTTGTGTTGACTTGCATTGTGTCGGCTTGTGTCGGCTAGTCTCTCTTTCAGAGCAGGTCACACAGGGCTGGGTGGATGAGGGGTGCAGGGGAGAGGAGGGTGTGTGTGTATGTGTGCTTGTGTTTGCGCATGTTTGTGTTTGTGTGTGTTCGTGTGTGTGTGTGTGCATGTGTGTACATGTGTGTGTGTTCGTGTGCGCTGTGTAGATTTGTGTTGCCTTGCATTGTCTTGTGTTGGCTAGTCTCTCTTTCAGAGCAGGTCACACAGGGCTGGGTGGATGAGGGGTGCAGGGGAGGGTGTGTTTGTATGTGTATGTGTGTTTGTGCACGTGTGTGTGTGTTCGTGTGTGTGTGCATGTGTGTGTGCATGTGTGTGTGTTTGTGTGCGCTGTGTAGACTTGTGCTGCCTTTCATTGGTTGTGTCCGCTTGCCTTTCTTCAGAGCGGGTCTCACTGGGCTGGGTGGTTTAGGGGTGCCTGGGAGGGGGGGGGGGGGGGGGGGGGGGGGGGGGGGGGGGGGGGGGGGGGGGGGGGGGGCGTACTATGTGGGTATGTGTGTTTGGTGTTTGTATGTGTATGTGTGTCTGCATGTGTGTTCGTGTGGTGTGTGTGCATGTGTGTGTGTTTGTGCTTGTGTGTGTATGTGAGTTTTTGTGTGTGTGGGTGTGGGTGGGTGGGTGGGTGGGTGGGTGTGGGTGGGTGTGTGGGGGGGGGGGGGTCACATGCAATACAGCAGCTGAATGGTGATAGCGGAATATGTGAACGTTGCTCACAGCTGTGAATGACTCACCAGCAGGTCCGGGGTCCTGGATGGCAGCAAGGAGAGGCACACAGTGTGGGAGGGCGTTTCGGGCCTATCGAGACTACGCGATGGCTGGTGAGGTTGTCTGACGCCTTGATGGAGTGATCAAAACCTTCAATCCGTAGTACTTCTGTGGTCAAGTCCAACAGGAAGAGGCAAAATGAAAGATGGATCCAACAGGCTTGGTTGTGCGAGCTGGGCGGTGCAAGTTGTAACTGCCGAAATGCGGCAGAACCCGGATTTTCGAGGTGACAGACAAGGAATTGTGGGGAGGTTTGAAATGATGCTGGTGGTGAGCCTATGGCTTTTCGTAGGCATGAAAGAGCGGTCGAACGCTTTAATCCGGTCGGGTGTGGTGCGATACGGTATTAACAAGAAACCGACCATTGAGCCATCGAATCAGCTGGACATCTGGAATGCCGTTAAAGAATGCTAGATGAGGACTGCCAGACTGAAGGAAGCGAAAGAAGCAGCGATCGACCTCCAACGGCGGTGTTTAGCTACATGAAAGCAAATAAGCGATACGGGAGAAAGATTAAGAAAGTTAACGGCGCCCGTCATGCCATGATGGAATATCCCAGGCCAGAAGGTGGTCCTGACCAGGGTCCTGTCACTCAATCTCGCGACGGTTTTCCAAAGTCGGTTGGAATTCCGTTGAAACTTGGCCAGAAGCTAAGCCTGAGCTGGTTGATAATCCGTTGGTATGTGTTGCAGATGCAAGCTCTGGATGTAAGGTCAAACCAGAGACTCTCTGGGTCAAACGTTCGAGCTCGATCGATCCAGAGAGTGACAAGATACCATTGCATCTACCCACGTGCGCATCTCGCGTCTGAAAGCTCACAGGCCGCGTCAATATATGGGTATGTATCTGACCTGCTTTTTTGTAGAACGGGATCGACCTCGACCACGAAGCGAAGGAGAATTGACGATGCCGGCTCGAAGCTCTTTGCTCATTCGCTTCCTGCGCACGGCAGAAAGCGAATGGGTTAGCAGTGCAATCAGCGAATGATCAACAGTGCAGTTCGAGGATTCCCTGCATGAATCCTTCGAGTATCCGGTTCGAAACCATCAGCACGATTAGGCGCAAATTTCTCGATAACTCCATCGCGCTCCATACGTATACAACACACGAGGGGGGGGGGGAGGGCAAAAAAAACGCAGACGTCATCACATGGCATGCGAATTGGATGATGTCAGAGGATAGAAACCGTAGTTCAACGTACAATTACTTATTTAACAATAGGGATGATATTAAATGCATAGAAAGACTACGTCTTCGAGCTCACAACTTAAATGTCGAATTAGAAAGGAGTAGCTCTCGTTCTGGTAGAATCTGCAGAAAGCCAGGGAGTACATTAAGTGATTTTGATAAATAGATGGAATGCCGTTTTGTAAACCGGTATATTTCTATGCTCGTTTTCTTTATAATCCATGGAAGGGGGGGGCGGAGCATTTTTTTTGTATGATTGCTGCATAATTTTTACAAAACTATGCTCTCTTCCTCGAATCCTCGAATTCAGCGTTCTCTATTCAATTTTCTTTTTCATTCAATTTTCTCTTTTTAAGGCCTCTTAGTCTTAGTTACTTATTACATTTTATGAAAACATAAGCTAAACTAAGCTGACTTATAAATCTTAAGCTGCTAATCATAGACTATCAAAGCCGATATATATTATTAGGATATGAACGCTGTGGCAGCCTGACATGATTGATCAGCTAACTCACCTGGGGTGTTCAAAACGTTTCATTCCACTTCTGGCGCAGATTTTCAGAGGGGCCGTTGCATAGGAAACAAAGATTGTAGCCCATAAAACGTAGACTGCGAGGTACTCCTGAACAGCTGAGGGTTGTTCAGGAGGATCCCCAGCTTTCCTTCTCGAGACGGAACCATTCGCATAGCCTCCTTTCTGAGACGCAACCAATTTCATAGCCTGCGTCCTGAGACGGAACCGACCAGCACAGCCTGCGTCCTGACCCGCAACCGACCAGCAACCGACCCGTCTGCGTTCTGTCTGCGACAGAGGACGCAGCGTCCTGAGCAACCCTGCACCCGAGCACCCCTGGATCCCACTTATACACTCCAGGGTAGTTCAAAACGTAACGTCTCACGTCTCAAAAGCAGATTTTGGAGGGGTCTCCAACGTTCAAAACGTAGATTTGGGCCCGTGAAACATAGCTTTGAAGTATCCTGAACAAAAGCTGAACAACTGTACCACTATATATCCTCAGCCGAAACGGTTAAGATTCGAGGCCCAGTGAGCGATGGGCTCACTTTAAGCAGTGGGCCACCAATGGTGGCAGTGAAAGCCCTGCCCCAGGCTGTTACAAAGCGTTTTAGCCCGAAAAGGCGCCACCAACTGCCATCCTGCCAGTGCCCTACTGCCAGCTGTGCTTCCCACTCAACCCACTTCCGCTCCTAGACTCGCCTAGACTCGCTGCTTTCTAAGGAAGGCTCCGCGCGTACTGCCGTTTTGTACTTCGCTTTTTTTCTCTCCTCCTTTTCACTCTATGCAGACGCGACGACCTGCAGTAACAAACAATTGGCATCGTAACATAATAAGAAAGCGCATGATTCAAATCGACGTTCATCATCCCACCTATCGTTGCGCTAATTAATCCGTAGACTAGATAGTGGGAGCTTCACTCGTAGAGCTTGCACCATGGCGGAGGCAATGCGCCTGGATTGGATTAAGGAGAAGGCATGCAAGGGGCTGGGCGTTAGTGAGGAGCTCTTCAACGAGATGCTTGAGGAAGGCGCCCAGCCGATTACAGACTTTCTTGATGGAGGTAGTTCAGCCTATCGCATCTGTTTGTCCATCGAATGTATGCCAACGTTCGTGTCTCCACTCGCAGGCGAAGCTTCGGCCCTGATGTTGACCTTGGAAAAAACGACCATCCAAGTCGAAGAGCTGCACGAAGCCCCCAGGTTGTACAGAACGAACACTCCTGTCTTGATGCTGTTGACATGTGTTGCTCCCACTCTTTGACGTGGGGTCCCGGGTCCACGCCAACTATGCGTCTTCTTCACCACAACTTTCGACTTACAAATGTTCGCGGTCTGTTTTCAGGACGGAAGAAGAGCATCAAGAAGATCCTGCCCAGGGGGAAGCAGCAGAGGGAGGGGAGGGTGCAGATGGTGCTCCTGAGGGTGAAGAAGGTAGGGGCAAGCCCAAACTTGTGTGTCCATGTGCACAAGGGCTCACACATATGCAGCATTTAGTCGTGGACTCATTTTGCTTGGTAAGGATTAATTGCTGTAGGGTGTGCCGGTAGACAAAAACTGGCTAAGGTGGTGTTATTGGGTGGCTGGCAGGGTGTTTTTGTGTACATGTGCACATGTGTGGGTATGTGATGGGGGATGTGCGTGTGTAGGTGTTTGGTTGGTTGGGTGGGGGGGGTCGAGTGTTGATATGCTTGCATATGCGCGTTGGGGTTGGTGTATGGCTGTGTGTTTTCGTGTTTGGTCAGTGTTATGTGCATTTCTATGGGAGGGATAAATATGAACATGAGTTCATTGACTTCCAAACGTCAGAGTGTGTATGCATGTACATACGCATGTGCACTAAAGGGTTTGGGATGGGCTGTACAGAAGTATCTGCCAGAACAGCATACCACGTGCAAATGGTTGGCAAGTACAATATCATATATATATATATATATATATATATATATGATGTATCAATTATGTCACATGACATATCGTACAATATCGTACAATATCGTACAATATATCAATATATCATACAATATATCGTATGATGAATCAACAATGTCACATGATATATCGTACAATATCGTACGATATATCAATATATTATAAAATATATTGTATGATGCATCGACAAAGTCACATAATATATTGTACGATATTGTACAATATCGTACATATTGTACAATATATCAATATATCATACAATATATCGTATGATGTATCAACAATGTCCCATGATATATCGTACAATATCGTACAATATTGGACATCACATCAATATATTGCGTAGTACATCGTTCGATACCCGTATGATAAATTGCCCAATAATCTTAGGGACCAGTACAATATTTACATGCCTACACATGCACAATCTACCCAGCGTTTGAAATTGGCCAAGCAGGTATGTCAGTTCCCCTTGACTTTGTCAACCTGCGGGCACATTTGGAGTCCAGTAGGGTACCAGGAAAAATGTAATCATGATCATCAAAAGTATGTGTCATCATGTTATCATCATCATCATCATCATCATCATCATCATCATCATCAAAAGTATGTGTCATGTAATCATCATCATCAAAAGCATGTGTATGTGTCAGAAATCCATACCACATGCACCATCTACACAGGTGAGAAGCCTGCAGAAGGTGAAGCACCACCCGAGAGAGAGGAGGCTGCAGCTGGCGAAGCGCCCCCTGCTGAGGGTGAAGCCCCCCCAGCAGAAGCAGCTGCTCCTGGTGAGAGCGAAGCCCCCCCTGCCGAGGGCGAGGTCCCCCCTGCTGAGGGTGCTGCTGAGGGCGAGAAGGCTGAGTGTGAGGAGGGGGCCCCAGCAGAGGGCGAGGAGGGCGAGGCCAAGGCCCCCCCTCCACCCCCTGAACCCGCGGCCCCCAAAATGATCAGCGTCATGGTCCCCAAGGAAATCAACAAGCTGCACATATCAGTGGGCTCCCTCCCGGAAGCCCTCTCCGCTTGCCGCTCCTTCTACTTCCTCAAGTCCAAACCCGGAAGGGTGGTGATCGAGGAAATCGATAGCATGCTGGAGCATGGGCTGCTGTGCGAGGGTCCTTCCCTCCGCCTCCTTGAGTCCACCATCTCCAACGTCTACCTCCCAGTGCTGCTGCAGATGGCTGGCGTGGACAATGCAAACCCCGGCATGCTAATAGGCAACACCGCTAACAGCTCTTATAGAGACCTGCTAGGGAACATGCAAAAGTTCTTGAGCCAGGTGTCGCATGCACTGCAGCAGCTTAATGGAGATGTCACACTGTTGGTGAGTCAGCCAGAAAACATAGGATGCCCCCGGACTAGCCTGTAGCTTAAACTCTTCTTGTTGTTGTGTGTGTGTGTTCTGGTGCGTTTGTGTTGGTGTGTGTGTTGGTGTGGGTGCGTACGTGTGTTGGTGTGTGTGTTCTGGTGTGTGTGTGTGTTGGTGTGTGTGTGCGTGTGTGTTGGTGTGGGTGTTCTGGCCAATGATGTCTGGGAAGCCCGGAAACATAGGATGCCCCCGACCTAGCCCTGTAGCTTAAGCACTTGTTCTTGCCACAATCTTGATGAGGTTGTTCTGGCCAACACTATTGGTGAGTCTGCTCTGGGCAGATTGGTCAGGCAATACATTTGTTGCACAACTGTTCCACCCTGGCAGTGAGTCCGCTCTGGGCAGAATGGTAGGCAATACATTTGTTGTACAAGTGTGCCACCCTGGCAGTGAGTCTGCTCTGGGCAGATTGGTTCAGCAATGTATTTGATGTACAAGTGTGCCACACTGGCGGTGAGTCTGCTCTGAGCAGATTGGTTCGGCAATATATTTGATGTACAACTGTGCCACACTGGTGGTGAGTCCGCTCCGGGCAGATTGGTCAGGCAATACATTTGTTTTACAAGTGTGCCACACTGGCGGTGAGTCTTCTCTGAGCAGATTGGTCCGGCAATATATTTGATGTACAACTGTGCCAGACTGGCGGTTAGTCCGCTCTGGGCAGATTGATCAGGCAATACATTTGTTGTACAACTGTGTTCCGAACAAACACGAAAGGTGCCTTCAGTCATCCCCCCCCCCACCCGTCCCACCCATTCATCCCCTCCTGGTACCATTTTCAACCCCTGTCCCTTGCCCCACTCGTCTGCTGTTCTGCTTTCAGGTCCCTGCTTTCATTGTGGAGAGCGTAGAGAATGCCGTCAGCAATCCCCCCCCCCCCCCCCCCCCCTCCACACACACACACTCACAAACACGCACACGCGCACACACTCACTCACCCACCCACCCACCCACACTCTTCTGCTAATCTGCCCCAAAGTCCCGGATGTCATTGTGGAGAGCGTAAAGAAAGCCGCCCTCGATTCAGAAATCGTCCTGCAGCTAGAGACCGCCATGTCTGGATGGAGCAGTGTCCAGGCCACTGTGATGCAACAGCCACAGCCACCCACAGCAACAGCCACCCACACCCACAGCCACCCACCCAGCCCCCCCACCCACCCACACCCACACCCACACCCACCCACCCACACCCGCACCCACCTGCGCACACTCTTCTGCTGATCTGCTCCCAAATATCGGATGTCATTGTGGAGAGCGTGGAGAAAGCCGCCAACAATCCCCCCCCCCCCCCCCCCCCCCCCCCCCCTCAAGTATCCCCCCTTTCCCACCACCCCTTTCAACCCCGTCCCCATGCCCACAGCCACCCACCTACACAGCCACGACCACTCACGCATGCATCCACCCACCACACTCTTCTGCTGATCTGCCCCCAGGTCCCGGATGTCATTGTAGAGAGCGTAGAGAAAGCCGTCCTGGATTCAGAAATCGTCCTCCAACTAGAGACCGCCATGTCCGAATGGAGCACTGTCCTGGCCACTGTGATGCAACGAGAGAGTGAGAAAACACCCTCAGGCAAAGGGCCCCTAGCAGAGATCGAATTTTGGAGGGAGAGGAATGCTGTGCTTAGTTCCATCTATGAGCAGTTGAACTTGCCTCAGGTGTGTGGGTGGCTGGGTGCAGGGGTGGGGTGGGGTGAGGGTGAGGCTTCAGGTGTGTGGGTGGAGATCGATCGGGGAGGCATGTGTGTTTGTGGGTGGCTGGGCACGGGGCGGTTGGGTGTGGGTGGCTGGGTGTGGGGGAATGCTGTGCTTAGTTCCATCTATGAGCAGTTGAACTTGCCTCAGGTGTGTGGGTGGCTGAGTGCAGGGGTGGGGTGAGGGTGAGGCTTCAGGTGTGTGGGTGAAGATCGATTGGGGAGGCATGTGTGTTGTGGGTGGCTGGGCACAGGGCGGTTGGGTGGTGGGTGGCTGGGTGTGGGCAATGCTGTGCTTAGTTCCATCTATGAGCAGCCTCAGGTGTGTGGGTGGCTGGGGTGCGGGGGTGGGGGTGGGGTGAGGGTGAGGCTTCACGTGTGTGGGTGAAGATCGATTGGGGAGGCATGTGTGTTTGTGGGTGGCTGGGCACAGGGCGGTTGGGTGTGGGTGGCTGGGTGTGGGCAATGCTGTGCTTAGTTCCATCTATGAGCAGTTGAACTTGCCTCAGGTGTGTGGGTGGCTGAGTGCAGGGGTGGGGTGAGGGTGAGGCTTCAGGTGTGTGGGTGAAGATCGATTGGGGAGGCATGTGTGTTTGTGGGTGGCTGGGCACAGGGCGGTTGGGTGTGGGTGGCTGGGTGTGGGCAATGCTGTGCTTAGTTCCATCTATGAGCAGCCTCAGGTGTGTGGGTGGCTGGGTGTGGGTGTGGGGTGGGGTGAGGGTGAGGCTTCACGTGTGTGGGTGAAGATCGATTGGGGAGGCATGTGTGTTTGTGGGTGGCTGGGCACGGGGCGGTTGGATGTGGGTGGCTGGGTGTGGGCAATGCTGTGCTTAGTTCCATCTATGAGCAGCTGAACTTGCCTCAGGTGTGTGGGTGGCTGAGTGCAGGGGTGGGGTGAGGGTGAGGCTTCAGGTGTGTGGGTGAAGATCGATTGGGGAGGCATGTGTGTTTGTGGGTGGCTGGGCACAGGGCGGTTGGGTGTGGGTGGCTGGGTGTGGGCAATGCTGTGCTTAGTTCCATCTATGAGCAGCCTCAGGTGTGTGGGTGGCTGGGTGTGGGGGTGGGGTGGGGTGAGGGTGAGGCTTCACGTGTGTGGGTGAAGATCGATTGGGGAGGCATGTGTGTTTGTGGGTGGCTGGGCACGGGGCGGTTGGATGTGGGTGGCTGGGTGTGGGAGAATGCTGTGCTTAGTTCCATCTATGAGCAGCTGAACTTGCCTCAGGTGTGTGGGTGGCTGAGTGCAGGGGTGGGGTGAAGGTGAGGCTTCAGGTGTGTGTGTGAAGATCGATTGGGGAGGCATGTGTGTTTGTGGGTGGCTGGGCACGGGGCGGTTGGATGTGGGGGAATGCTGTGCTTAGTTCCATCTATGAGCAGCTGAACTTGCCTCAGGTGTGCGGGTGGAGATCAATTGGGGAGGCATGTGTGTTTATGGGTGGCTGGGTGCAGGGGTGACTGGGTGCAGGGGTGGGTGGGTCCAAGCGCGAGGGATAGGAGAGTGGGGGTGGCGGTGAGGGGGCTTGAGGTTCGTCTGGGGTGCTGTGGCAGCAGAGAAGATGGATATCTCCCCCCACCCACACCCACACCCACCCACACCCAAGCACCCCCACCCCACCCCACCCCCACACATGCCAATACACCCTTACACTGGCACATGCTCAAGTATACATATGCAGATGCAAATACACGACCCCCACCCACCCACTCATCCACACTCGCCCCCACATCCACATAATCCCCCTGGCCCTCTTGTCCCCCCCCCCTCAACCCCCCCCCCCCCCACACACACACACATTTCCACCCTCAGGTGCGCAAGATGATGAACGTGGTAGAGACCGGCTCTGACGATCGCAACCTGCTGACTGGCTTCAAAAGCCAAATGGCTGAACTGACCAAGCTCGCAGCTGAAGCCCGCGACAACGTGAAGTTCCTTACCACCTTAGAGCGCCACTTTAAGAATATCAGCAGCGGACCTCTCCACGGAATCCTAGACACCCTCCCACCCATGATGAATGCGCTTCGCATGGTCTGGATTATCTCCCGCCACTACTCCGACGACCAGCGCATGGGCTCCCTGTTCCAGCGCATTGCGCGGGAAATCGGGGACCGCGTGGAGGTTGCCATTGACATGCGCAATATCTTCAGGAATAGTCCTCAAGAGGCTGTAGACCTGGTCCGCACGTGCAAGAATGTCTTAGAGCACTGGCACTTGACGTACATGCAGGTGAGTGTTTTCAGGGGTGGCTGAATGTGTGTGTATGCATGTATGTGTTAGTGTGTGCATGTGCGTGTGTCTGTGCGCGTGCTTGCCCCCCTCCCATCACCTGCCCCTTTCATTGCCCCCTCCCTCTCCCCACCTGACATCATGCATTACCTGATTCCCTCCTCCCCCCACCCACCAACCCACCAACACCCACCCACACTTTTCAGCCATAGAGATTGGCCTGAACATGGAGTCCAAGTTCATGTTCAAAACTCCTCCCCCGCACATCACCTGCCTCTTGCACTACCCCCTCCCTCTCCCCACCACCTGACCCTAGGCATTACATGATTCCCCTTCCCTTCCCATCGCCCAACCCTCGGCGTTGTCTGAACCCCCTCCCCTCCCAATCACCTGACACCCCCTCCCCCTCCCATCACCATCATCTGACCCCCGGCGTCACTGCTCCCTCCCCCCCCCCCCCTCCCCCCCGCCTCCCATCACCTCCCCATTACCCGACCCCCAACGTCACCGGTCCCCCTCCCCCCTCCCCATTACTGCCCCATCACCTCCCCATCACCTGACCCCAGCGTCACCTGCTCCCCCTCCCCCCCTCCCCCCATCCCCCTCCCCTCCCCATCACCTGACCCCCGGCTTCACCTGCTCCCCCCCTCCCCCCCCCCTCCCCCCCTCCCTATGTGCGTACGAAGATCGAGATGAGTGGCCGTGACGCACGTTAGGAGTTCCCCGAACAGCTCCTCTTTGCCCGCACCGCCTCTTGCACCACCCCCACCCTCTCCCCACCACCTGACCCCCGGCTTCACCTACTCCCCCCTCCCCCCCCCCTCCTTCCCTCCCTAGGTGCGTGAGAAGATCGAGATGAGCGGCCGTGACGCACGTTGGGAGTTCCCTAAACAGCTCCTCTTCGCCCGCACCAACTACATGGCTGACATTTGCAATGATATCATCGAGATGGTGGAGATTGTGGACGACTTTTTCAAGTTTCTGGGACCCGAGCTCAAGGCTGTCACTGGTGACACCCAGGGCATCGACCGCGTGGTCCAGCGAGTGAAAGCAATGTATGAACCGGTCGAGGCTGTTATGTTTAACATCTTCGACTACGGCAATAACGCGGAGTGGAAGGCCATCAAGGCGACCTTCTATGCCGACAATGAAGACATTAAATCAGCAACGCGAGAGCTAATTGATACAAGGTATGTGCTTGTGCATGCCAGTTTGGTGATATATGTGTGGGATATATGTGTGGGATATATGTGTGGGATATATGTGTGAATGCCATCAAGGCTGTGAGCTATGCTGACGATGAGGACGTTAAGTCAGGTACACGAGAGCTAATTGATACAAGGTATGTACTTGTGCATGTTGGTGTGATGATATGTGTGTGTGCCATCAATGCTATGTGCCATGCTGACAATGAAGACATTAAATCAGCTACACGAGAGCTCATTGATACACGGTATGTGCTTGTGCATGACAGTTAGGTGATAGATGTGTGTGTGTGCCATCAAGGCTATGATCTATGCTGGCAATGAAGACATTAAGTCAGCTACACGAGAGCTCATTGATACAAGGTATGTGCTTGTGTGTGACAGTTTGGTGATATGTGTGTGTGCCAACAAGGCTGTGTGCTATGCTGACAATGAAGACATTACATCAGCTACACGAGAGCTGATTGACTCAAGGTAGGTGCATGTGCATGAGAGTATGATGATATGATGCTATGTGTGTGTGTGTGCCATCAAGGCTATGTGCTGTGCTGACAATGAAGACATTACATCAGCTACACGAGAGCTCATTGATGCAAGGTAGGTGCATGTGAGTATGATGATATGATGCTATGTATGTGTGTGTGCCATTAAGGCTATGTGCTATGCTGACAATGCCCTAACTGCCTTCATTCCCCCACTGGCTTTCAACCCTGCAGCTTCCGCAAGCTGCGCTCCGCCGAAGGTGCCTGCGACCTGCTCCAGTCCTTCAAATCTATCAAGAGCAAGGGCGCCATCCAGAAGCAGGTCATCAATAAATTCAACGACATTGTCGAGCAGTTCACGCGCGAGATTGACGCCACTATGGAGATCTTTGAAACTAACAAGGAGGACCCCCCTGTGACCAAGAACCAGCCCCCCATTGCCGGAGCAATCAAGTGGTCGCGCTCCTTGTTGGCACGTGTGAAGCAGACCATGGCCAAGCTGCAGAGTACAGAGGAAGAGATCATCCGCACCACAGGTACATTGGGGACGTCGGGTCCTTCATACTTTCATGCTATCTGTACTTCAAGGCTATCTGTACATCCATGCTATGCGTACATCCATGCTATGTGTACATCCATGCCATGTGTACATCCATGTTATCTGTACTTCAATGCTACCCGTACAACCATGCTATCTGTACATCCGTGCTATCTGTACATCCTTTCTATCTGTACATCCATGCTATCTGTACATCTATGCTATGTGTACATCCATGTCATCTGTACTTCAATGCTACCTGTACAACCATGCTATCTGTACATCCATGCAATCTGTACATCCATGCTATCTGTACATCCATGCAATCTGTACATCCATGCTATCTGTACAGTCGCACTTACCCGCACCTTGCTACCACAGAGATTGGCCTGAACATGGAGTCCAAGTTCAAAACTCCTCCCCCGCCCATCTCCTGCCTCTTGCACCGCCCCGTCCCTGTCCCCACCTGACCCCATGCATTACCTGATCCCCCCCCCCCCCCCCCCCCCCCCCCCCCTCCACCACACACACACACACACACACACACCTTTCTGTCACAGAGATTGGCCAAAACATGGAGGCCAAGTTCAAGTTCAAAACTCCTCTCCCGCCCATCACCTGCCTCTTGCACCGCCCCCATCCCTGTCCCCACCTGACCCCATGCATTACCTGATCCCTCCCCCCCCCCCTCCACACACACACACACACACACACACCTTGCTGTCACAGAGATTGGCCAAAACATGGAGGCCAAGTTCAAGTTCAAAACTCCTCTCCCGCCCATCACCTGCCTCTTGCACCGCCCCCTCCCTGTCCCCACCTGACCCCATGCATTACCTGATCCCCCCCCCCCCCCCCCCTCCACACACACACACACACACACACACACCGTGCTGTCACAGAGATTGGCCAAAACATGGAGGCCAAGTTCAAGTTCAAAACTCCTCCCCCGCCCATCACCTGCCTCTTGCACCGCCCCCTCCCTGTCCCCACCTGACGCCATGCATTCCCTGACCCCCCACCCACCCACCCACCCACCCACCCACCCACCCACCTTGCTGTCACAGAGATTGGCCAAAACATGGAGGCCAAGTTCAAGGCCCTTGCTCGTAGTATCATGTACTTTGAGAAAAAGAGCTTCTCAACATGGAGCGAGTCAATCAACAGTGTGGCCACTGTTCATCTAAAGAGGAACGTCTTCCGCAAGAACCCAGAGACAGGAATCGTGGAGGTCAACTTCCATGCAGGTGTGTGTGTATGTGTGTGTTTGGATGTGTGTGGGTGTGTGTATGTGTGGGTGTGTCTGTATGTGTGGGTGGGTGTATGTAAATGTGTGTGTGTGCTTGGATGTGTATGTGTGTGTGTGTGCGGTAGGAGTGAGTCAATCAACAGTGTGGCCACCGTTCATTTGAAGAGGAACGTCTTCCGCAAGAACCCAGAGACTGGAATCGTGGAGGTTAAGTTCCATGCAGGTGTGTGTGTGTGTGTGTATTTCCGTCACCACTTGTAAACAGCTTATACTATTTCTCTCGCATGTCCCTCTGTTGCAGTCTGATTATGAAAGAGTGCCTTTCACACCCACCACCACCACACACTTGATCAAGCTCATTCTCAAGACCCCCCCCCCCCCCCCCCCCCCCCCCACACACACACACCACCACACGCACCAACTTCCACAAAGACTTGATCAAGCTCATTCTCAAGACCCCCACCCCCACCAACGCCACCACCACCACCAACTTCCACGCAGACTTGATCAAGCTCATTCTGAAGACCCTCCCCCCCCCCCAACCCCACTCCACCCCACCCCACCAACTTCCACACAGACTTGATCAAGCTCATTTGCGAGACACGCCCACCCCCATCCCCATTCCCCACAAACTTCCACGCAGACTTGATCAAGCTCATTCGCGAGACACGCTACCTGGACAGGATGGGATTTCCCATCCCGGAGCTAGCCCTCAACGTGGCTCTCCAAGAGGACAAGTACCATGCATGGCTGGAGGGCCTGGAGGTCATGTTGAGCCACTACTACGAGGTGAGATCAGGGGGCTGGACCTTGGGACCTAGGGGCTGGGGCTGGGTACCTGGAGACCTTGGGACCTAGGGGCTGGGGCTGGGTACCTAGGGGCTGGGGTAGCCTAGGCCTAGCTCTCCAGGAGGTCAAGTACCATGCATGGCTGGAGGGGCTATAGGTCATGTTGAGCCACTACTATAAAGGTGAGAGCAGGGGGCTGGACTTTGGTACCTAGGGGCTGGGTACCTAGAGACCTTGGTACCTAGGGGCTGGGGCTGGTTACGTAGAGGCCTAGGGCCTAGGTCTAGCTCTCCAGGAGGTCAAGTACCATGCATGGCTGCAGGGCCTGGAGGTCATGTTGAGCCACTACTACCAGGTGCGATCAGGGGTCTGGGCCTAGAGGCTGGGGCTGGGGCTAGGGCTGGGCACCTAGAGAGCTAGGAGCCTAGGGCCTAGAATTGGCTTTGCAGGAGGACAAGTAGCATGCATGGCTGGAAGGCCTGGAGGTCGTGTTGGGCCACTACTACGAGGTGCGATCAGGGGGCTGGACCTTAGGACCTAGGGTTTGGGACTGGGTACCTAGAGAGCTAGGGGCCCAGGGCTGGGGCTTCATTTTGGGGGTCTGGATGTAAATAGCAGAATGCCTCAACCAGCTGCCCAGTAGGTTGCTGCAGTACCTGCCATCACTCCCACCCTCACCGTGCATGGCTGGAGGTCATGTTGAGCAACAATGTCCCTCACCCATAGCTAGCACTGATTATATACTTATGTACCAACACGAATAATAACACTAATACAAATACTGTCTGCCTATCAGGTTATCAACCAGCTGAGCCCCATTGAGAAGGAGCTCATGGCTAAGAAGCTGACCGACCTGGAAGGCTCGCTCCATGCCGGCTTCCACATCCTAAACTGGAACTCCCTCGGCATCCCCGAGTTCATCCAAGCCGCGTCCAAGTCCATCAACGCCTTCCAACAGATCGTGAAGCAGGTTGGTAAAAGCAGGGTCCCTTCGGTTTAAATCAGCTTTTTTTCAAATGTGATAATGGTTTTTTTTCTACCTTCCTGGTTTTAGGCCTCCTCCAGAGACAGCATTTTTATATATAGCTTTTCAGGGCCATTTAGGACATTTTTATAGCGGCAATTTTTGCTAAAACAGGGTCATAAGCAGTGATTGCTTTATAAAGCGGAGAAAAATCCCTGTTTTATTTGTTGTTCAATCCGTGTGATAACCAAACCCGCCCTAGCCCTCGACCGAGCTGGGCTACTAGATTATGTATTCATCACCACACCGGCGCACTCCCTCGGCAGCCTGCACCCTGTTTTCAGGTTGTTAAAACAGGTGTTCAGGGTGTTAAACACCTGTGTATGTACACCGTTGGTTCAACATATAGTTGTCACACATACATACACACACATATATACACACATACACACACACGTCCATGCATATGCAGGTCCAGAAGAACAGCGGCATCATAGAGAACGTGGTGTACTCCATCGCCGGCGCCAACATCATCACCGAGCCCGACGAGAGCGCAGAGGTGATGGACCTCACCGAGTTCTACGATCTCGTGGAGAAAGAACGTCTCGAGTCGGTGGACAAGCTAGTGAAGAAGTACCGCACCATCAGCCCCATTCTGGGTAAGATAGAGGAGGTCGTAGCAGGCACCAACACGGGGAAGTCTCCTCAGCTGCACACCTACTACGGCTATTGGGAGCGCGCGATTTTCAACGCTCTCAACAAGATGGTGTTGAATGCGATGGACACGCTACAACAGATGATAGACTCCCGCCGCAAGCGGCGGAAGGTGGAGGTGCTGCCAGATGGTAGCCGCCCCCCTGCGCCCAAGGTCCCCCTCTTCAAGATCACTTTCTCCCTGCAGAACGTGGACATCGTGATCCAGCCACCAGTGAATGAGGTAAGCACCCCCACCCCTCCCCACCTGCACACCCACTTGCACCACTACCCCCATCTGCACCCTTACCCCCACCATCACCCACTACGTTGTGATCCAGCCACCAGTGAACAATGTGAGCACCCCCACTCAACCCCCCCCTTACCTGCCCACCCCCACTCAACCCCCCACCCCCCCACCCCAGGTATGCAAGGCGCTAGGCAAGCTGGTGCATGCACTAATGGAGACCCCCCATCCCCCCCCCCCCCCCCCCCCCCCCCCCCCGCCACTCCACTCCCCCCCTGCCCCCCCCACCCCCCCCCACCCCCCCACCCACCCCCCCACCCCATCCCACCCACCCACCCCACCCCACCAGGTGAGCAAGGCGCTGAGCAAGCTGGTGCGTGCACTGGTGGAGACCCCCCCCCCCCCCCACACACACACACCCCTCCCCCCCCCCACACACCCATTCCACCCCACCAGGTGAGCAAGGCACTGGGCAAGCTGGTGCGTGCACTGGTGGAGAGCTCCAAGCCCTTTGTTCGCTGGATGGATGGGACCTCCATCGAGACTCCTGAGCAGCGTGGTACCAGTGAAGATGATGAACCCGTGGTGTTCAACTTCTACTGGGACGTGGCGGCCAACCCACAGGTGTGTTAGTAACCCCCCCCCCCCCCCCCCCCCCCCCCCCCCCCCCCGCCCCTCCCCCTAATGGTGGTTGGCCCCATTGAAAGCAAACGGGCTGGCCCCCTGAACCTCACACCTCGTAATAAGGCGTATTGATTTATTTATTGCAATAGTCACTGTTTATTTTTTTGTCTACGCGTAGCAGCTTCTAGACAGCTCCTTCCACCCACGCCAAACCTGAAGCTAGCTAGTGTGTCTGAAAACTGGCATGACATGCATTCCAAAGCAGCTGTACTCTTTGGGCTCAACTCAGACGCTGGCTAATGAAGTTGGGTAAAATATGTGCGGTAATGTAATATGAATACTACATAGTTATTACCGTATATTGAGATTGCTTAAGCCTAACCTCAACGCAGAACCCCCACAGTAATATGATGCATTTAAATTTAATTTTACATTTTATTTAACGTATCTTATCAAGACCATGTCGCAGCTGAACCTGAGCATTCAGAAGGCAATCAATCTTATGTTACGTTGAATTTCACATTCAATTTTATGCATTTATTTAAGTTGTACAGGTGATCTGTCTGACAAAAAAATTCTTGAAGCCCGACACGTCAGCCAACGGTCGCGTAACTAACTCGCTTCGGTCAGATCCATCGTTGCCACCTTTCGTTCCGTTGCCAACACACTCCGCCAATATTCCGCGTCGCTGGCGACGCTGCATATGGCTTGTACGTTTAATTGTACGTGCAGGTGATCAAGGCCATGCTGCAGCTGAATCAGAGCATCCAGAAAGCCATCAGTGGAGTGAACCTCTATCAACCATTGACCTATCGACTATTGACCTATCGACCTATCGACCATTGACCATATCGACCATTCCCATTACATTGACCATAACCAGAGAGCTATCAGTGGAATGAACGGCTATAAACAGCATTTATGTTTATTTTATGCTAATTTGTACGTACAGGTGATCAAGACCATGCTGCAGCTGAACCAGAGAGCTATCAGTGGAATGAACGGCTATAAACAGCATTTATGTTTATTTTATGTTAAATTGTACGAGCAGGTGATCAAGGCCATGCTGTAGCTGAACCAGAGAGCTATCAGTGGAATGAACGGCTATCAACAGCATTTATGTTCATTTTATGTTAAATTGTACGTGCAGGTGATCAAGGCCATGCTGCAGCAGAACCAGAGAGCTATCAGTGGAATGAACGGCTATCAACAGCATTTATGTTTATTTTATGTTAAATTTTGCGTGCAGGTGATCAAGGCTATGCGGCAGCTGAACCAAAGCATCCAAAAAGCCATCAGTGGAGTGAATCGCTATCCACCATTGACCATTGACCATATCATACCATATCGACCATTGACCATCGACCATATCATACCATATCGACCATTGACCATCTCAACCATATCCATACCATTGACCATAACCAGAACACTATCAGTGAGATGAAGCGCTATCAACAGCATTTTATGTGTAATTATACATGCAGGTGATCAAGGCCATGCTGCAGCTGAACCAAAGCATCCAAAAAGCCATCAGTGGAGTGAATCGCTATCTAGAGTCATGGCGGCGCCACCAGTCACTGTGGAAAACTGACAAGAGCTCTGTGTTAGACAAGTTCAAAGCCAGGGAGCCCACATGCTCATCCTTTGAGGAGAAGCTTGCCAAGTACACTAAGGTGAGCCCTTCTGTGGCGTGGTGTGGTGGCATTCTGTGGTGTGATGCGTGATGATGGGTGGGTGGGGTGGGGGTGGTAGGGGGGAGTGAAAACGAAAGGCTAGCAAGAGCTCTGTGTTGGACAAGTTCAAAGCCAGGGAGCCCACATGCTCATCCTTTGAGGAGAAGCTTGCCAAGTACACTATGGTGAGGCCTTCTGTGGCGTGGTGTGGTGGCATTCTGTGGTGTGATGCGTGATGATGGGTGGGTGGGGTGGGGGTGGTAGGGGGGAGTGAAAACGAAAGGCTAGCAAGAGCTCTGTGTTGGACAAGTTCAAAGCCAGGGAGCCCACATGCTCATCCTTTGAGGAGAAGCTTGCCAAGTACACTACGGTGAGGCCTTCTGTGGCGTGGTGTGGTGGCATTCTGTGGTGTGATGCGTGATGATGTGTGGGTGGGGTGGGGGTGGTAGGGGGGAGTGAAAACGAAAGGCTGTGGCATGGTGTGTGATGGCTAATACATGAACATGCGGTGGGGTGGGGTGGGGGGGAATTGAACACGAAAGGCTGAAAAGGGCTGTGTATTGGGCCAGTTCACGACCAGGGAGCCCACTTAAGCATCCTTCGAGGATACTTCATTCTAGTGTCTTGCCACACCCCCTCACCCACACCTGCACCCATGCCCTCACCCACACCTACACCCACATCACACACCCACACCCACCCAGATGGCTCATGACATTTCCGCCCAGCTCATGAAGTACGACCAGGACTTCATTCAAGTGTCCTGCCACACACACCCTTACCCACACCCTTACCCCCCCACACACACTCACCCCCACCCTTACCCACATCCACACCCTCACCTACACCCACACCCACCCACACCCACCCAGATGGCTCATGACATCGCCTCCCAGCCCATGGAGTACGACCAGGACTTCATCCAAGTGTCCTGCCACACCCTGGCTATCTCGGTGCGAGAGGAGGCCCTGGGATGGGTACGCTCCATTGGCCAGTCGATGCGCGAGCTAGACATCGCCTCCTTGGCAGCCCTCAGGGACCGGATCGCAGCCCACCAAACTGAGATTCGAAAGACCCCTGAAACACTGGAAGAGTTGAAGTTGGTGCTGAACACAGTTCACACCATCCACTCTGAGAGTATGCTCATGGAGCTGAAGTACAGTGACCTGGAGGAGCGGTACCGTACCCGCATCTTGTACGCGCAGGCGGAGGAGATGGATCAGTGCTCAGCAGAACTGGCCGATGCTTCGTTAATCCGGGACCAGTGGGTTGAGCTCGCTGACGAGGCGGACCTGGTTGACTACAGCCTGGAAGAGACCAAGAAGAAGTTCACCGAAACCACTCGGACCCAAGTGACAGATTTCTTGGAGTACACCCAGGCAATGCATGACAGGTGTGGGTGTATGTGGTATGGGTGTATGGGTGCAGGTGTGGGTGTATGTGGTATGGGTGTATGGGTGCAGGTGTGGGTGTATGTGGTATGGGTGGTATGGGTGCCCAGGCCAGCCCACCATCAAGCTAGCTGCTAGCCAAAGCATAACACTCTATGTGTATTTTCATAGCGTTCTATTTTGCAGTGCACGATAGTATCACATCTGGCAGCCCAGGCCTGTTCACTATCAAGCTAGCTGCTAGCCAAAGCATAACGCTCTACGTGTATATTCATAACGTTCTATGTTACATTACACGGCAGGTAAAAGTCCAACAGACCAGGCTTGTTCACTATCAAGCTAGCTGCTAGCCAAAGCATAACGCTCTATGTGTATATTCATAACGTTCTATGTTGCATTGCACGATAGAATCACGTCTGGCAGCCCAGGCCAGTTCACTATCAAGCTAGCTGCTAGCCAAGGCATACCGCTCTATGTGTATATTCATAGCGTTCTATGTTGCATTACACGACAGGTATAAGTCCGGCAGACCAGGCCTGCCCACTAAAGAGCTAGCCAACAACCAAACCATAACGTTCTATGTTGCATTACACGACAGGTATAAGTCCGGCAGACCAGGCCTGCCCACTAAAGAGCTAGCCAACAACCAAACCATAACGTTCTATGTTGCATTACACGACAGGTACAAGTCCGGCGGCCCAGGCCTGCTCACTATCGAGCTAGCTGCTGGTCTGGACCTCCTACACGTGTACCAGACCGAGCTGGACACGGCCACCAAGCATGTGTTCATTCATAACGCTCATTGTGTACATTCATAACGTTCTATGTTGCATTACACAATAGGTGCAAGTCCGGGGGCCCAGGCCTTCCCACTATCGAGCTAGCTGCTGGTCTGGACCTCCTCCACGTGTACCAGACCGAGCTGGACACGGCCACCAAGCATGTGTTCATTCATAACGCTCATTATGTACATTCATAACGTTCTATGTTGCATTACACAACAGGTACAAGTCCGGGGGCCCAGGCCTTCCCACTATCGAGCTAGCTGCTGGTCTTGACCTCCTCCACGTGTACCAGACCGAACTGGGCACAGCCACCAAGTATGTGTACATTCATAACGTTCTATGTTGCATTATACGACAGGTACAAGTCCGGGGGCCCAGGCCTTCCCACTATCGAGCTAGCTGCTGGTCTGGACCTCCTCCACGTGTACCAGACCGAACTGGACACGGCCACCAAGCAGCGAGAGCAGCTGGTTTTGGCTCAGAAGCTGTTTAACATGGAGATCACCTCCTACCCCTTGCTGTCAGCAGTAGAGCAGGACATGAAGAAGCTATCGGCGGTGTACGCCGTCTATGCTGAACAAGCCGAGGCAGTACGATCATACGGCAACCTCTTGTGGTCAGAGCTCGACGTGGGAAAGATGATGACAGGTGTGTAGATAAATCTCTAGTACGCCTTATTACAAGCCGAGGCTGTTCGGTCATACGGCATCCTCTTGTGGTCAGAGCTCGACGTGGGCAAGATTATGACAGGTGTGCAAGTAAATAAATAGTACGCCTTATGACCAGGCGTGAGGCTATGAGCTCCAATGGCATCCTCTTGTGGTCAGAGCTCGACGTGGGCAAGATTATGACAGGTGTGCAAGTAAATAAATAGTACGCCTTATGACCAGGCGTGAGGCTGTGAGCTCCAATGGCATCCTCTTGTGGTCAGAGCTCGACGTGGGCAAGATTATGACAGGTGTGCAAGTAAATAAATAGTACGCCTTATGACCAGGCGTGAGGCTGTGAGCTCCAATGGCATCCTCTTGTGGTCAGAGCTCGACGTGGGCAAGATTATGACAGGTGAGTAGATAAATAAATAGTACGCCTTATGACCAGGCGTGAGGCTGTGAGCTCCAATGGCATCCTCTTGTGGTCAGAGCTCGACGTGGGCAAGATTATGACAGGTGAGTAGATAAATAAATAGTACGCCTTATGACCAGGCGTGAGTCTATGAGCCCAAATGGAAACCTCTTGTGGTCTGAGCTCGACGTGGGCAAGATGATGGCAGGTGTGTAAATCTGTATTTATTTGTCACTGGTACTCAGATCCTCTGTCATATGTAGGGATCGGCATATATCATATGATTTTGGCCAAAGGTGATTATGATATCATATGATATCATACAATTTGCATCATATGATACTGTATTTAAATGGTAACTGTGGCCTAATCAGACTGCCGGCATCATATAATATCATATGATGACATGATATCATATGATATCATGTTGCCGTTCCCTAGTCGTATACTTCTGGTTTACACTTCATTGGGAACCAGTTCACAGCCCCTTTCATCGAATCAATTGGTGTAGTGGTACACCAAGTCGCTGTGAGGATGTAGGGTAGGGGGTTCGACTCCCCCTTCTGTCGCCCTAAGCGTTGCAGGTCGTTGTTAACCGCGATGGTAGCTTGTTCCCATTTGAGGTAGAAGACCGCTCTCTACCCGCGTACGACGGGTTCCCTTAATACCACGCCCCACCAGGCGTTATCATTACCTTTTTTGGAGACCAGTTCATCACCATGTAGTGTTAGTTTCGATAAGCGCCTTCGCTTAATCTACGATCTCCTAGATGTTTGGAGGTAGGGCAAGTCCCTTGTAGGTTGCCCCTGGACTGTATCATACATTTTATAATTTGTAGGTGAATGGAGGCCAACTCCCCCCCCCCCCCCCCCCCCCCCCACACACACACACACACACCCTCCCCCCCCCGCACCTCCCCCCACCCCCCCACACACACCAACGCCCTCTACCCCCCACCATGATGACAGGCACTGAGGAGATCCTGGCAAACCTGTACAAGCTGAAGCACTTGAAGCTGCTGCCGGTGTATGAGATCTGTGACAGGGAGATCCTGGGCTTCTACAACTCAACCCCCCCCAAACCCCAAATCCCCCCACCACCACCACCACCATCACCACACACATACACCATGATGACAGGCACTGAGGAGATCCTGGCCAAGCTGTACAAGCTGAAGCACTTGAAGCTGCTGCCTGTGTATGAGAACTGCGACCGGGAGATACAGGGCTTCTTCAACTCGCTGCCGCTGATGAAGGAGCTGAAGAGCGAAGCATTGAGGAAGAGGCATTGGACCCAACTGATGGAGGTCACTTCTCAGGACTTCGACATGGACCCCAAGACTTTCACCCTCGGGAACATGTTCTCTATGCAGCTGCACAAGTACGCCGATGAGATTGGGCGCATCACGAATGCTGCCGTGAAAGAGCTGACCATCGAGAGTGAGATCAAGAAGCTCTCGGAGGTCTGGCGCGAGCAGAAGTTCGACCTGGGCAAGTACATGAAGGGCTCGGACGACCGCGGGTGGGTGCTCAAGGCCACCGACGACATCACTGTGTTACTGGAAGACATGGGTCTCAACTTACAGTCCATGATGGCATCCCCCTTTGTCAAGCCCTTCCAGACGGACGTGCGTGCGTGGGAGCAGAAGCTCTCTCTCATCGGCGAGTGCATTGAGGTGTGGATGTTCGTGCAGCGGAAGTGGATGTACCTCGAGTCCATCTTCATCGGCTCGGACGACATCCGGCTGCAGCTTCCCCAGGAGGCCAAGCGCTTCGACACCATCGACAAGGCCTGGCAGAAGATCATGAACGACACCGCCAAGAACACCAACGTGCTTGATGCATGCAGGTAGGGGGAAGCTGGTCAATACTTATTTTCCTTTACCACCTGAAGACACCTAAACCAGAACTTTTCCTAATCCACCTAAACCGGAATATTTTGAACGACACCGCCAAGAGTACCAACGTGCTAGAAGAGTGCGGGTAGGGGGAAGCTGGTCAGGACTACTTTTCCTTCACCACCTAAACATACATAAACCGGAACTTTTCCTTCACCCCTAAACCACCTTCACACCTAAACTGAAACTTTTTGAACGCAACGCCAAGAACACCAATGTGCTAGACGCATACAGGTAGGGGAAGGGTGGTCAGTATTTATTTTCCTTTACCACCTGAACACACCTAAACCGGAACTTACTTTAACCACCTTATCCTAGACCACCTAAACTTCAACCACTTTAACCTAAACCACATAAACCTTAACCCCCTAAACCCAAGTGCTGACCAGCTTCAGTGTTTCTTTTTTCGACGACGCATCGCCATTCCGTCGCCATTCCGTCGAATGCTACACCCCCCTGGACCCCCCGATATCAGGACATGCTGCCCCCGACCCCCCCAGGCTTGGCGCTCCCCCCCCCCGCCCCCCCCCCCTGCCCCCCCCCAGGCTTTGAGCCCCCCGCCCCCCCCCCCCCCTGCCCCCCCCCCAGGCTTTGCGCTCCCCCCCCCCCCCCCCCCCCTGCCCCCCCCCAGGCTTTGCGCTCCCCCCCCCCTGCCCACCCACAGGCTTTGCGCTCCCCCCCCCCCCGCCCCCCCCCCCCCCCCCAGGCTTGGCGCTCCGCCATGCGATGGCTACGCAACTATCCTGCGATCAGGGTTGAGTAGCCCATGTAGCTACTCAACCTGGACTACAGAAATCTGAAATAAAAAACACTGATCAGCTTCCCCCTACCACACATGCAGCATGGATGGACGCTTGGCCACCCTGCAGTCCCTTGCAGACCAGCTGGAGGTTTGCCAGAAGTCCCTGTCCGAGTACCTAGACACCAAACGCTGTGCCTTCCCTCGCTTCTTCTTCATCTCTGATGATGAGCTGCTCTCCATCCTGGGTACTAGCGACCCTACGTCTGTCCAGGTATGTGTCAATGGGTTGTCCCTCGCTTCTTCTACATCTCTGATGATGAGCTGCCCTCCATCCTTGGTGCCAGTGACCCCACATCTGTTTGCGTGTGTGTCAATGTGTTGTCCCTCGCTTCTTCTTCATCTCTGATGATGAGCTGCTCTCCATCCTGGGCACTAGCGACCCTACGTCTGTCCAGGTATGTCTCAATGGGTTGTCCCTCGCTTCTTCTACATCTCTCATGATGAGCTGCCCTCTATCCTGGGTGCCAGTGACCCCACATCTGTCTGCGTGTGTATCAATGTGTTGTCCATCACTTCCTCGTCATCTCTGATGATGAGCTGCTCTCCATCCTGGGTACTAGCGACCCTACGTCTGTCCAGGTACGTGTCAATATTTGTTTTTGTTGATCATGACCATCCAGGACCTTCCCACCCAACATCCCACCCAATTTGCACCTCCAAATTGATCATGACCATCCAGTACCAACACCCCTCCCCCAAACCCATGCTGCCCTGCCCACCCCACCCCACCCCCACCCCCCCACCCCTCCTAAAAGGGCGTGAGCAATTTGTCCACCCAACCCTACCCAACCCCACAGGAGCACATGCTCAAGCTCTTCGACAATCCCACCTCACCTCACCCTACCTCACCCCACCATACCCCACCTCACCCCACCCTACCTCACCCTACCCCACCACACCACACCCAACCTCACAGGAGCACATGCTCAAGCTCTTCGACAACTGTGCCCTGCTCAAGTTCGGCAGGGGCAACAAAACCGTGATCGGGATGGTATCCAGTGAGAAGGAGGCCTTCGACTTCCGTCAGCCTGTTCCCATCGAGGGCGCAGTTGAGATTTGGATGACCAATGTGCAGGCCGAAATGCGGCGCACCCTGTTTGCTATCACCAAGGAGGGGGTGTTCTATTACGCCAAGTCTCCCCGGACCAAGTGGATCGGAGACAACCTTGGCATGGTGACCCTGGTGGGCTCTCAGATCTGGTGGACCTGGGAAACGGAGGACGTGTTCAGGCGAGTGCGCAATGGCAATACATGGTATATTGGTATGAACCCCCAAACCCAAATGTTTGTACAACCCCAACCCACCAACCCAACCCATCCAACCCACCAACCCAACCCATCCAACCCACCAACCCAACCCATCCAACCCACCAACCCAACCCATCCAACCCACCAACCCAACCCATCCAACCCACCAACCCAACCCATCCAACCCACCAACCCAACCCATCCAACCCACCAACCCAACCCATCCAACCCACCAAACCAACCCATCCAACCCACCAACCCAACCCATCCAACCCACCAACCCAACCCATCCAACCCACCAACCCAACCCATCCAACCCACCAACCCAACCCATCCAACCCACCAAACCAACCCATCCAACCCACCAAACCCCAACTCCCATTGTTTGTTCAATCCCATCCCACCCAACCCCAGCCCCCAAGATCTGGTGGACTTGGGATACGGAGGACGTGTTCAGGCGAGTGCACAATGGCAATACGCATGGTATATTGGTATGAACCCCCAACCCCAAATGTTCGTTCAACCCCAACCCACCAACCCAACCCAACCCACCCAATCCCACACCCCAACCCACCCAACCCCGAACCAAATGGATCGGGGACAACCTTGGCATGGTGACCCTGGTGGGCTCTCAGATCTGGTGGACCTGGGAAACGGAGGACGTGTTCAGGCGAGTGCGCAATGGCAATAAGCATGGTATGAACCATCACCCCAACCCCAAACGCTCGTTCAACCCCAACCTACCAAAGCAACCCAATCCCCCACCCCAACCAACCCAATCCCCAGCCCACCACCCCACCCCCAACCCACCCAAACCCACCCCCAATCTCCAAACCTCCACCCCACCCCCAACACACCCAAACCCCTACCCAAACCCACCCCCAATCTTCAACCCACCACCCCCAACCCACCATCCCAAACCCACCCCCAACCCACCCAACCCACCACCCCAACTCATTCAGGCGAGTGCGTGATGACAACAAGCACGGTATGAAAGACTTCGCAGCCAAGTTGACGGGCCAGCTGGGAGAGCTCACCACCATGGTCCGCTCAGACTTGGCTGGCATCCCACCACCCCCTACCCACCCAAGCCCCCACCCCAATCCACCCACAACCCACCACCCACAACCCACCCCCAATCCTCAACCCACCACCCTCAACCCATCCAATCCACCATCCCAAACCCACCCCCAAACCCCAACCCACCCCAAACCCTACCCCAACCCCCAACCCACCACCCCTAACCCACCTCCCACACCTAACCCATACAGGCGAGTGCGTGAAGGCAACAAGCACGGTATGAAAGACTTTGCAGCCAAGTTGACGGGCCAGCTGGCAGAGCTCACCACCATGGTTCGCTCGGACTTGTCTGGCGAGGTCCGAAAGAAGGTCAACACCCTCATCATCATCGACGTGCACGCGCGTGACATTGTCGACAACTTCGTAAGGGACTCCATCATGGATGCAAGGGAGTTCGCTTGGGAGAGCCAGCTGCGTTTCTATTGGGACCGTCAGCAGGTATGTACGCGTTGTGTGTAAGCATGTATGTGTTTGTGTGTATAAGTTTGTGCGTGCATGCTTTTATGTAGGTGTTTGTGTATGTATGTTTGTTTGTGAGTGCGTGTGTATGCATGTATGTATGTATGTGTGTATGCCTGTGCGTGTATGTATCTATTGGGACCGTCAGCAGGTATACAACTCACCCCCCGACCCCCCCCTCCAACCCCGACCCCTCAACCCCCCCAGGACGACATCATCATCAAGCAATGCACCGGCACCTTCAAGTACGGCTACGAGTTCATGGGCCTAAACGGACGCCTGGTCATCACCGGCCTCACCGACCGTTGCTACATGACGCTCACTACAGGTATGGTTTAGCCTTCACTCAGGTATTTTGTGTGTCTAGGTGTGTGTGTGGCTGTGTGTGGGTGAGTCTGGGTTTGTGGCTGTGTGTTGCTGTCTGGCTGAGTGTGGGCATGGTTCATATGGTATTGGTTGTGTTCTATGGCCAGTGTGAGATGGGGTGTGAGGAGCAACTATAGGTATGGTTCAGCCTCCACTTAGGTATTTTGTGGGTGTGGGTCTAGGTATGTGGCTGTGTGTGTGGGCGGGTGGGGGGGGGGTATGTCTGGGTTTGTGCTGTCTGGCTGGGTGTGTGCATGGTGCATACGGTATGGTGTGTGTTCTGTGGTCGGTGTGAGATGGGGTGTGAGGAGCAACTAAAGATATGGGGAGCTTAGCCTCCATTTAGGTAAGCCTCCACTTAAGTAAACCCTAAACCCACCTAAACCCTGAACCCTAACCCCCCTAACCCAAAACCTATGAATCAAAACCTATACCACTGAACCCTAACCCCCCCTAAACCCCCCTAAACTTAAGTGGAGGCTAAATTAAGTGCAGGCTAACTTCCCCCCACCCTAACTAACTTCCCCCCACACTCACTTCCCCCCACACTCACTTCCCCCCACACTCACTAACTTCTCCTCACCCACCCTCACTTCCCCCCCACACTCACTATCTTCTCCTCACCCACCCTCACTTCCCCCCACACTCACAAACTTCCCCCCACACTCACTAACTTCTCCTCACCCACCCTCACTTCCCCCCCACACTCACTATCTTCTCCTCACCCATCCTCACTTCCCCCCACACTCACTAACTTCCCCCCACACTCACTAACTTCTCCCCACCCACCCTCACTTCCCCCCACACTCACTACAGCGCTGTCGTACCGCTTGGGCGGTGCCCCTGCCGGACCCGCTGGCACTGGTAAGACCGAGACCACCAAGGATCTCGCCAAGTCCATGGCTCTGCTGTGCGTGGTCTTCAACTGCGGTGAAGGCCTGGACTACAAGGCAATGGGCTCCATCTTCTCAGGCCTGGTTCAGTGTGGTGCATGGGGCTGCTTCGACGAGTTCAACCGAATTGAGGTGTGTAGGGGAGGGGGGGGGGGGGGGGGGGGGGGGGGGGGGGGGGGGGGCATGGGGCTGCTTCGACGAGTTCAACCGAATTGAGGTGTGTAGGGGAGGGGGGGGGCGGTGCATGGGGCTGCTTCGACGAGTTCAACCGAATTGAGGTGTGTAGGGGAGGGGGGGGGGGGGGGGGGCGGTGCATGGGGCTGCTTCGACGAGTTCAACCGAATTGAGGTGTGTAGGGGAGGGGGTGGGGGGGGGCGGTGCATGGGGCTGCTTCGACGAGTTCAACCAAATTGAGGTGTGTAGGGGAGGGGGGGGGGGGCGGTGCATGGGGCTGCTTCGACGAGTTCAACCGAATTGAGATGTGTAGGGGAGGGGGGGGGGGGGGGGGGGGGGGGGTGCATGGGGCTGCTTCGACGAGTTCAACCGAATTGAGGTGTGTAGGGGAGGGGGGGGGGGGGGGGGGGGGGGGGGCATGGGGCTGCTTCGACGAGTTCAACCGAATTGAGGTGTGTAGGGGAGGGGGGGGGGGGGGGGGGGGGGGGGGGGGGCGGTGCATGGGGCTGCTTCGACGAGTTCAACCGAATTGAGGTGTGTAGGGGAGGGGGGGGGGGGGGGCGGTGCATGGGGCTGCTTCGACGAGTTCAACCGAATTGAGGTGTGTAGGGGAGGGGGGGGGGGGGCGGTGCATGGGGCTGCTTCGACGAGTTCAACCAAATTGAGGTGTGTAGGGGTGTGTGTGGCATATTTGGTGTGGGGGGTACATATTACATTATTATTACTGGTAGAAGAAATTGAGGGAGCGGAGGTGCAAGGTGGGTGGTGGGGGGGCGGGGGGCGGGATGGGTGGGGTGGGGTAACAAATAAAAGCTTGTTTGTGTTGGCCAGGTGTGGGAGGTATATATTACATTATTATTATATGCATATATATTTAATATATTATATATGACAGAAGCCAACCACACCCTCACACCCACACCCTCCTCCCACCCTTGACTGAAACCAACCACACCCTCACACCCACACCCTCCTCCCACTACTCTCCCACCCTTGACTGAAACCAACCACACCCTCACACCCACACCCTCCTCCCACTACTCGCGAACACAGGCAGAGGTGCTGGCCTGTGTTGTCCAGGCCTGGACGTGCGTGTGGGTGTGTGTGGGTGTTGTCCACACCTGTGTATGTGTATGTGGAGCTGATGCTAATGGACACCTCTCTCACTACGTCTTGGTATATTTGGTTGTATGTTTGGAAAACATTGACGAGCTGATGCTAATGGACACCTCTCTCACTACTCACGAACACAGGTAGAGGTGCTGTCGGTGGTCTCCTCCTCCCACTACTCTCCCACCCTTAACTGAAACCAACCACACCCTCACACCCACACCCTCCTCCCACTACTCACGAACACAGGCAGGGATGCTGTCTCAGATTAAGCAGATCCAAGGGTGTGTTGGGGGGGGGGGGGGGGGTATATTATATGAAATGTATGTATAATATATGGCTGAAACCGACCACACCCACACACTCACACTCACACCGACTCTCACGCTCACACCCACTACTCACGCACACAGGCAGAGGTGCTGTCGGTGGTGTCCTCCCAGATCAAGCAGATCCAAGAAGCTCTGAAGAACGATCTGACCAAGTTCCAGTTCGAGGGCAAAGAGATCACACTGGACGCAAGGACAGGCATCTTCATCACCATGAACCCTGGCTATGCCGGTCGAACCGAGTTGCCTGACAACCTGAAGGCCCTCTTCCGTCCCGTCACCATGGTGGTGCCAGATCTGGAACAGGTGCGACAACACCCACCCAACCACACATCAAACACCACCACACACACACACACCACCACACACCACACACAAACACACTCACACACATCACCACACCACCACACGCACACACACACACACCACCACACACAAATACATTCACACACACGCCACCACACACACACGCCACCACCACACACACTCCACCACCACACGCACACACTCCACCACCACACACACCCACCACTCTGGAACAGATCTGCGAGATCATGCTTTTCAGCGAGGGCTTTGACTCCGCCACCACATACACTACCACACACACGCACACTCTCTCACGCACACCACCTCACACACTCTCACACACACCACCACACACACACCACCACTCACACACAGACCACTCTGGAACAGATCAGCGGGATCATGTTTTTTAGCGAGGGCTTTGACTTCGCCACCACTCACACCACACACACACACTCACACACACTCTCACACACACCACCACACACACACACCACCGCTCACACGCACACACTCTGGAACAGATATGCGAGATCATGCTTTTTAGCGAGGGCTTTGACTCCGCCACCTCACGCGAACTCTCACACCACCACACACACACTCACACACACTCCACCACCACCACACACTCTGGAACAGATCTGCGAGATCATGCTTTTCAGCGAAGGCTTCGACTCCGCCAAGATGCTTGCCAAGAAGATGACTGTCTTGTACAAGCTGGGCAAAGAGCAACTGTCCAAGCAACACCACTACGACTTCGGCCTGCGCGCCTTGAAGTCTGTGCTCGTCATGGCCGGCTCCTTAAAGCGCGGCTCACCTGAGATGTCCGAGCAGCTGGTCCTCATGAGGGCCCTCCGTGACATGAACTTGCCCAAGTTTGTGTTCGATGACGTACCCCTCTTCCTTGGCCTGATCAACGACCTCTTCCCCGGGATGGACTGCCCTAGGGTCCGCTACCCTCAGTTCAATGATGTGGTGGAGGCTGACCTGGCAGAACACGGCTATGTAGTAATGACCGACGCCTCGCAACAGGTTGGTTAACTGATTGTTTGGGGTTCAGTTCACCAATGATTTTTTAAGCTCTTCCTGTAAAATTGCGCATGTCCCTTAAGCCTATTTTGCCTACCCCTGGACTGTAACATACATACACATACATACATACACATACATACATACATACATACATACATACATACATACATACATACATACATACATGCACTCATTCACATACATGCACACATTCACACTGACCTGGCAGAACATGGCTATGTAGTAATGACCGACGCCTCCCAACAGGTTGGTTAAACGATTGTTTGGGCTTCGGTCCGTCAATGTTTTTTTCTTTTTAGCCCCTCCTGTCATGGTGGAGCATGTCCATTTAGCTTATTTTGTCTACCCTGGACTGTAACATTCGTACACATACATACACAAACATGCACACATACATACATACACAAATACATGCACACATACACATACTTACATACCTACACATACATACATGCAGGTTGACAAGATTGTCCAGCTGTACGAGACCATGATGACTAGACATACCACAATGGTGGTGGGTCAGACTGGTGGAGGCAAGACAGTCATCCTCAACACCCTGGCCCGCTCCCAGACCAAGATGGGTACGAAGACGACGTTGTACACCCTAAACCCCAAGGCCATCTCAGTGGCTGAGCTGTACGGTGTGCTGGACCCCGACACCCGTGACTGGACCGACGGCCTGCTGTCCAACATCTTCAGGGAGACCAGCAAGCCCCTGGCCCCCGACAAAGACGAAGCCCGCTTCATCGTATTCGACGGCGATGTGGACGCCGTGTGGGTGGAGAACATGAACAGCGTGATGGACGATAACAAGCTGCTCACGCTGCCCAACGGAGAGCGCATCCGACTGCAGAACCACTGTAAGCTGCTGTTCGAGGTCTTTGACCTCCAGTTCGCCTCACCAGCCACCATCTCCCGCTGTGGCATGGTGTACGTGGACTCGCGCAACTTGGGCTACAAGCCCTACGTCACCACCTGGCTGGAAGGGCGCGTGAAGAGCAATGAAGCCGACATCCTTAGGTGCGTGTGTGTATGTGTGCAGGCACACGTGTGTATGTGAATGTATGTATGTATGTGTGTATGTACGTGTGTAGGTACATGTGTGTATGTATGTGTGTAGGTACGTGTGTGTACGCATGTGTGTATGTGTATGTAGGTATGTGTGTGTATGTATGTTACAGTCCAAGGTTGGCCAAATATGCTGAAGGGACTTGCCCAACCATGACAGCAAGGGCTAGAAAAAAAAGCATTGATGAACTGACTCAGTTAGGGAGACACTGTTGATTGGAGGCTAACTGAAGTGGAGGCTAACTTAACAAGGGATAGCACACTTGTCAAACAGGTCCCTGAGGATGGAGTAGGAGATAGCTGGTCAGCACTTCTTTTCAAAACCCACCTAAACCACCTGGACCACCTAAGCCTAAACCCTGGACACCTAAACCACAAAAAAGGCAAAAAACCAAGTACTGACCAGCTAAGTGCTGACCAGCTATCTCCTACTCCATCCTCAGGGACCTGTTTGACAAGTACGCTGTCCCCTGTTCAGTTAGCCTCCACATAAGTTAGCCTCCACTTCAGAAAGACTAGACCCACCTAGACCCTGAACACCAAAACCTAAACCACTTAAACCCAAGAGCTGATCAGCTTCCCCCTACTTCATCCCCAGGGACCTGTTTGACAAGTACACTGTTCCTTCTTAAGGTAGCCTCCGCTTCAGCAAACCCTAAACCCACCAAGACCCTAAACACTTACACCTAAATCTTAACCACCTGAACCCAAGTTCTGACCACCTTCCCCCTACTCCATCCCCAGGGACCTGTTTGACAAGTACGCTGTCCCCCATGTGGACTGGGTCATCACCACCACCACCTAAACCCAATGGCTGACCAGCTTCCCCCTACTCTATCCCCAGGGACCTGTTTGACAAGTGCGCTGTCCCCCATGTGGACTGGATCATCACCACCACCACCTAAACCCAGTGGCTGACCAGCTTCCCCCTACTCCATCCCCAGGGACCTGTTTGACAAGTACGCTGTCCCCCATGTGGACTGGATCATCACCACCACCACCTAAACCCAATGGCTGACCAGCTTCCCCCTACTCCATCCCCAGGGACCTGTTTGACAAGTACGCTGTCCCCCATGTGGACTGGGTCATCACCACCACCACCTGCACCCAATGGCTGACCAGCTTCCCCCTACTCCATCCCCAGGGACCTGTTTGACAAGTACGCTGTCCCCCATGTGGACTGGGTCATCACCACCACCACCTGCACCCAATGGCTGACCACCTTCCCCTTATTCCATCCCCAGGGACCTATTTGACAAGTACGCTGTCCCCTGTGTGGACTGGGTCATCGACGGCTTGGATGGGGATGAGCTTGTGCGAAGGCCCAAGATGTCTGTCCCTCTCACCAACCTGAACGTGATCATGCAACTCTGCCACTTGCTGGACACCATCATCGTGGATCACCCCCGCATGAGCGACCCCCAGGTGAGATAACACCCACCCAACCACACGCAAACACACTCACACCACCACCACACACCACACACAAACACACTCTCTCTCACACACACACACACAAGCACACACCACCACAAACACTAACACACTCACACACATACACCTCCACACACAAACACACACACACACTCATACACACCACCACACACACACTCTCACACACCACCACCAACACACACCCAGGTCCTGGAGGCCGACTTCATCTTCTGTGTTGTCTGGTCCATAGGCGCGGTGATCGTGCAAACTGCCGAGAGCCCCGACCGAGATCCTCACACACCACCACGCACAAACACACCACCACGCACAGACACTCATACACCACCACACACAAACACGCACACACCCTCACACACACCACCACACACACACTCTCACACACCACCACCAACACACACACAGATCCTGGAGGCCGACTTCATCTTCTGCGTTGTCTGGTCCATAGGCGCGGTGATCGTGCAAACTGCCGAGAGCCCCGACCGAGATCCTCACACACCACCACGCACAAACACACCACCACGCACAGACACTCATACACCACCACACACAAACACGCACACACACTCAAATACACCACCACTCACACACTCTCTCACACACACACACCACCAACTCACACACAGATCCTGGAAGCCGTCTTCATCTTCTGCGTCGTCTGGTCCATGGGCGCAGTGATCGTGCAAACTGCCGAGAGCCCCGACCGAGATCGCTTCGACTCCTTCCTCAAGCGCCAGAGCGGCCTGTCCCAAGTGGACGGGGAGCGCACTCCTGCCACCCAGCTGCCTTCCACCAGCCTGTACGAGTACCAGTTTGACACCGCCGAGGGCTGCTGGAGGGCTTGGAAGACGTACGTGCTGGAGTACGAGCCCCCAGCAGACGGCATGTTTTCAAAGATCGTCGTCCCCACTGTTGACGTGGTCCGTACTACCTGGATCCTGAGCACCGTCGTGTCGGCTGGCCGACCCTGCCTGCTGGTGGGAGAAAGTGGCACAGCAAAGAGCGTAACCATCCAGAGCTACCTCAACAAATTGGACGCGGCCACCAACATTGTCCTCAACATGAACTTCTCCAGCAGGTATGTTAGTATGCATGTCTGTCTGTGTATTTATGCATGCATGTATGTATGTGTGTATGTATGCATATGCAGCAATCCATCACACCCACCCACCCACAATCGCACAAACACACACAAACAAACTCCCCCCCCCCCCCCACACACACACACACAACAACCAACATTGTCCTCAACATGAACTTCTCCAGCAGGTATGTATGTATGCATATACAGCAAGACCCCCACCCACCCACCCACCCACAGTCCCCCCCCCCCCCCCCCCCCACACACACACACACACACGCACACACACACACACACACACACCATAGCTACTACTGATTCATGAGATATGCAAATACCTATTGGGGGTAGGCGCCACTGTACATATGTATGTATGTTCCAATCACTCCTGATATCAATTTTCTGGCGCACCCTTTTCCAGCTGGTTTGTATGTGTGCACGTATGATACATACAGTCCAGGGGTAGGCCAAATAGGCTTGTACGTATGATGTATGCACGTATGTTACAGTCCAGGGGTGGGCCAAATAGGCTTGTACGTATGATGTATAGTATGTAAGTTACAGTCCAGGGGTAGGCCAAATAGGCTTGTACGTATGATGTATAGTATGTATGTTACAGTCCAGGGGTAGGCCAAATAGGCTAAAGGGACTTGCCCAACCGTGACAGTAAGGGCAGAAAAGAGAAAGCATTGGTGAACTGAGTCCCGAACAATCGTTTTAACAACGGGGGCCCTGAGTTCGTGCTACAGTGATAATTGAACTGTACAACAGTCTACAATATAATTAAATCATCATCCCACATTGAGCAGGACGACATTATCATCAAGCAATGCACCGTTAGTACAGGATAACCCCCCAGCAGCCCAACCCCCAACCCCAATGCAATCATCATCCCACATGGGATTGATCAGGACGGCATCATCATCAAGCAATGCACCGTTAGTACAGGAGAACCCCCCAGCAGCCCAACCCCCAACCCCAATGCAATCATCATCCCACATGGGATTGATCAGGACGGCATCATCATCAAGCAATGCACCATTAGTACAGGAGAACCCCCCAGCAGCCCAACCCCCAACCCCCCAGCAGCCCAACCCCCAACCCCAATGCAATCATCATCCCACATGGGATCGATCAGGACGGCATCATCATCAAGCAATGCACCATTAGTACAGGAGAATCCCCCAGCAGCCCAACCCCCAACCCCAATGCAATCATCATCCCACATGGGATTGATCAGGACGGCATCATCATCAAGCAATGCACCGTTAGTACAGGAGAACCCCCCAGCAGCCCAACCCCCAACCCCAATGCAATCATCATCCCACATGGGATTGATCAGGACGGCATCATCATCAAGCAATGCACCGTTAGTACAGGAGAACCCCCCAGCAGCCCAACCCCCAACCCCCCAGCAGCTAAACCCCCAGCCCCAATGCAATCATCATCCCACATGGGATTGATCAGGACGGCATCATCATCAAGCAATGCACCGTTAGTACAGGAGAATCCCCCAGCAGCCCAACCCCCAACCCCCCAGCAGCCCAACCCCAACCCCAATGAAATCATCATCCCACATTGAACAGGACCTCATCCATGGATGTGCAGCGTGCCATCAAGGGTTATACTGAGAAGCGCACCAAGGATCTGAATCCGAAACAATCGTTTTACCAGCAGAGGCCCTGAGTTCGTGCTGCCATGATAATTTACTTCTACAATATAATTAAATCAGCATCCCACATTGAACAGGACCTCATCCATGGACGTGCAGCGTGCCATTGAGGATTCTACTGAGAAGCGCACCAAGGACACCTACGGGCCTCCCATGGGTAAGCGCCTTCTAATGTTCATTGACGACCTCAACATGCCCCGAGTGGACCTCTACGGCACCCAGCAGCCCATCGCCCTGCTCAAGCTCTTCACCGAGCGAAAGGGCCTGTACGACCGTGGCAAGGTAGGTTGGGTTAGTTCTGGTGCTATTGTGAAGCTGGCAGCCAATCGCCCTGCTGAAACTCTTAACCGACTGCAAGGGCCTGTACGACCGTGGCTAGAGAGGGTTGGGTTAGTTCTGGTGCTATTCTGATGCTGGAAGCCCATCGCCCTGCTCAAACTCTTCACAGAGCGCAAGGGCCTGTACGACCGTGGCTAGATAGGGCTGGGTTAGTTCTGGTGCTATTCTGATGCTGGAAGCCCATCGCCCTGCTCAAACTCTTAACCGACTGCAAGGGCCTGTACGACTGTGGCAAGGTAGGGTTGGATTGGTTCTGGTGCGATTCTGGTGCTGGCAGTTAATCGGCCTGCTCAAACTCTTCACCGAGCGCAAGGGCCTATACGACGGTGGCAAGGTTGGGTTGGCTGGGTTGGGTTGGCTTAGGAGAGGTTGGGGAGGGGGGTCTGATGCTATATCTCCCTTTAGCCTATTTGGCCTACCCCTGGACTGTAACATACATACATACATGCATTCAAATGTACGCACATAAAAACATAGAAACGTACATACATACAAACATTAAAACATACATACATACAAACATGCATCCCCTCACATACATACATACATACATACATACATACATACATACATACATACATACATACATACATACATACATATAAACATACATACATACATACCCTCACATACTTACATACATACATACATACATACATACATACCCTCACATATATAAATAAATATGTACCTCCCCTCACATATTCATATGCATTCTTGCCCCAGGAACTGAGCTGGAAGAACATGAAGGACATCCAGATGGTCAGTGCCATGGGCCCTCCCGGTGGAGCTCGAAACCCTGTGGATCCGCGCTTCATCTCCCTCTTCTCGACTTTCGAGATCCAGTTCCCCACCAACGACAACCTGCGTACCATCTACCAGGCCATTCTGGGCCGCCACCTGTTGAAGCTGCCTAATGAGGAGATTCAGATGATGATGGGGGACAAGCTGACTGACGTCACGCTTGGTAAGGGAAGGGTGGGAGAAGGGAGGGGTGGGGGTGAAGGGAGGGTAGGAGAAGGGAGGGGAGGGTGGAAGAGGGGAGGGGGGTTGGGGGGAGGGGAGAGAAGGGGAGATGGCTCATTCATGGCGTTTGTTTGTGGGAAGGTGGCTTGGGGTGTGGGGGGGTTGGGGATTGGTGGATGTGGGGTGTTTATTGGTGTTGTGGTAGAAAAGGGTGTATGAGGGGAAATGGCCAGCCATCTACCAGGCCATTCTGGGCCGCCACCTGTTAAAGTTGCCTAATGAAGAGATACAGATGATGATGGGGGACAAACTGAGAGACACCACACTTGGTAAATTGATCAACGCAGCAAAAAAAAGCAAGTACGCCATATTACACTAGCTGTCCACCCCACCCCACCCCACCCCACCCCACTCACCACGCCTTGAACTGCTTGATGTCCTCATACTGTGTGCTGTCATGCTTCCTATAACTAACCTCTAACTAACCTCTAACTAACCTCTGACTAACCTCTAACTAACCTCTAACTAACCTCTGACTAACCTCTAACTAACCTCTAACTAACCTCTGACTAACCTCTAACACACACCACACACACCATACACCACCACCCTTCTTCACCCAGCGCTCTACAACTACATCCTGGAGAAGCTGCCCCCCACCCCAAGCCGATTCCACTACGTCTTCAACCTACGCGACCTGTCCCGTGTCTACGAAGGCTTGCTCCTCTCCACCCCGGACAAAATCAAGAGTGCCGAAGGCTTCCTCAGGCTGTGGCGTAATGAATGCCTACGTGTCTTCCACGATCGCCTGATCTGCGCCGAGGACAAGCAGCTGGTGGTGCACCAGCTGGCCGAGCTGGTCGAGTCCAAGTTTCCCTCATGCTCTGCTCACGCGCTGGCCTCCCCCATCCTGTTTGGGGACTTCAGGACAGCTGCAGCCGGTATGATCGACCCCATGGTCGCAGACATGCGCCTGTACGAGGACGTGGGCGACTACACCGCCATCAAGCCCATCCTCGAGGAGATTCTGGGCCTGTACAACAGCAAGAAGAAACCCATGACCCTGGTGTTCTTCGAAGACGCGCTGGAGCACCTCATACGCATCCACCGCACTCTGCGCCTGCCCCAGGGCAACTCCCTCCTTGTGGGCGTGGGCGGCAGCGGCAAGCAGAGTCTGTCCCGCTTGGCGGCGTACACCTCTGGCTGCGCGGTCTTTGAAATCACGCTCACCCGTGGCTACGATGAGATCTTATTCAGAGAGGACTTGAAGATCCTGTACTCCATGCTGGGCGCTGAGAATAAGAAGGTCATGTTCCTCTTCACCGACGGCCACGTTGCCGATGAGGGCTTCCTGGAACTGATCAACAACATGTTGACTAGCGGCATGGTCCCGGCGCTGTATGATGAGTTCGAAAAGGACACCAGCGTGAACAGCGTCCGTCCAGAGATGGACGCCAAGGGCATGGTATCAACCAAGGAGGCTTGCTGGGGCTACTTCGTACAGAAGTGCCGAAACAACCTCCACGTGGTGCTGGCGATGAGCCCTGTGGGTGAGACGCTGCGCACCCGCTGCCGCAACTTCCCTGGCATGGTGAACAACACGGTTATTGACTGGTTCGAGCCCTGGCCTGAGCAAGCTCTAGAGTCTGTGGCCACTGTATTCCTGGCCAAGGAGGACCTTCCAGATGCGTTCCGCCCCAAGATCGTGGAGCACATGGTCACTGTGCACCAGAGTGTGCGCACCTTCAGGTAGGGGGAAGCTGGTCAGGACTTGGCTGGTCAGCACTTCTTTACCTTACCCACCAAAACCCTAAACCCTAAACCTAGACTACCTCAACCAAAACCCTAAACCCTAAACCTAGGCTACCTCAACCAGAACCCTAAACCTAGGCTACCTCAACCAAAACCCTAAACCCTAAACCTAGACTACCTCAACCTCAGAGTGTGCCTTCAGGTAGGGGGAGGCTGGTTAGGACTTAGCTGGTCAGGATTTAGTTGGTCAGTACTAAGCTGGTCAGGACTTGGTAGGGGGAGGCTGATCAGGTCTTGGCTGGTCAGCACTTAGTTGGTCAGTACTTGGCTGGTCAGCACTTCTTTTTCTAAACCACCTAACCCACATAACCCTAAACCTAAACCACCAAAACTCTAAACCTAAAAAACCTAAACCTAAACCACCTAAACGCTAAACCACCTAAACCGGAAACCACCTAAACTCAAGTGCTTACCAGCTTCCCCCTACTGCACCTTCAGCTCCCGCTTCCTGGAGGAGCTCAGGAGGGCCAACTACGTGACACCCAAGAACTACCTTGACTACATCAACAACTACAAGCGCTCGCTCGCTCAGAACCGAGGCCAGGTGTGTAAATATGTGTGGCCAGGTGTGTATATATGTGTGGCGGGGTGTATATATGTGTGGCCAGGTGTGTAAATATGTGTGGCCAGTTTTTTGGCAGAGCCCCCACCCTGTTGTCCGTCCGACTGTGCGACCACACGAAGCCAACTGTCTCAGCTAACTGTCTCGTGACTAACTGGCTTTGGTCAACTGCACTTCATTCCGTTGCCAATGTCACTCCAGTAGCCAACACTCTCCGCCAATTTTCCGCATCGCTTGCGACGCCGCCTAGGACTTGTTTGTGTACATCCATCTACCCAACCATCCATCTATGCATCCATCCATCTATTCATCCATCTATCTATGCATCCACCCATCTACCCAACCATCCATATATGCATCCATCCATCTATTCATCCATCTATCTATGCATCTACCCATCTACCCAACCATCCATATATGCATCCATCCATCTATTCATCCATCTATCTATGCATCCACCCATCTATTCATCCATCCATCTATGCATCCATCTATCCATCCACCAGATCGACGAGATGGCCGGTCGTCTGGGTGGTGGCCTGGAAAAGTTGATCCAGGCAGCGACCGAGGTCGACCTCATGCAGAAGGAGCTGACCGAAGCCAAGGTGGTGGTGGAGGCGGCCACCAAGGAGTGTTCTGAGCTGCTGGAGGTCATCTCTAGTAGCACTACCGAGGTGAGTGTGTGCACCGGTCTAAACCCTAAACCCTAAGTAGTTGTTGATGTGGTCAAGGTAGTTCTTGGGAGTCACGTAGTTGGCCTTCCTGAGCTCCTCCAGGAAGCGGGAGCTGAAGGTGCAGTAGGGGGAAGCTGGTAAGCACTTAGCTGGTTAGCACTCAGATAGTCAGCACATAGCTGAGCAGCACTCAGCAGGTCCTTCAATTGTGAGTCTTGGATGGTGAGCACTTCTTTTCCTTCACCACCTAAACCCCAAACCCTATACCACCCAACCCCAGGTGGAGTCCAAGGCGGACGGTGCCCAAAAGAAGGAAGAGAAGCTAAACATCGACTCAGTTCAGATTGCTGAGGAGAAGTTAGAAGCTGAAGCGGCCTTGGAGGAGGCTATCCCCGCCTTGGAGGATGCCGCCCAGGCATTGAAGGACTTGCGCAAGGAGGATATCACGGAGATCAGATCCTTTGCCAAGCCGCACATGTTGGTGCAGAAGGTGACGGAGTGCGTGGTCATCCTTCGCGGACTGAAGGATGTGAGCTGGGCAGGCGCGAAGTCAATGATGTCTGATGGAGGCTTCCTCCGTTCCCTGGTTGAGTTTGACAAGGACTCCCTCACAGACAAGCAGGTGTGTGTGCACAGTGTGTGAACAAATGTGAGCTTTGGTTTTTGTTTCCATTTTGAGTTTGACAAGGACTCCCTCACTGACAAGCAGGTTTGTGTGCGCAGTGTGTGTAAATATGTGTGTGCACAGTGTGTGAACAAATGTGAGCTTTGGTTTTTGTTTCCATTTTGAGTTTGATAAGGACTCCCTCACTGACAAGCAGGTGTGTGTGCACAGTGTGTGTAAATATGTGTGTGCGCATTGTGTGAACAAATGTGAGCTTTGGTTTTTGTTTCCATTTTGAGTTTGACAAGAACTCCCTCACAGACAAGCAGGTGTGTGTGCACAGTGTGTATTGAAATTTAAATTTAAATTGTTACATCCGAGTAATGTGCCACTCTCAGGACGTGAAGTTAAGGACACCACTGCACACAGTGTGTACATATGTGAGCTTTAGTTTTTGTTTCCATTTTGAGTTTGACAAGGACTCCCTCTCGGACAAGTAGGTGTGTTTGCGCAGTGTGTGTACATATGTGTGCTTTGGTTTTTGTGTCCATCCGGCTATCCATATATTCATCCATTGATCTACCCATTCATCTGTTCATCCATCCATCCATATATTCATCCATCCATCCATTCTTCGCATTCATCCATTCATCCATCCATTCATCCATACATCCATACATCCATCCATATATACATCAACATCCATCCATTCATCACATTATAGACAGCAGGCATTACACCACAGGGCAACAACTGTACAGTCGCAAGCAATTGTTTTACCTCGACCAGCCATCTCTTCCACTCACATTGCCCCCCCCCCACCCCCACCCCACCCCCCCTACCCCCACCCCCCCTGCACACACACCACACACCACCCATCCCACCCCACTCCACTGCTCACACAAACATGCCCCCCCCGCACCCCACCCCACCCCACCACCACACACACACACCACACACCACAGACCCCTGCACACGCACACCACCATTTAACACACCCACCCATTCCCCCCCCACTGCACCCCCCACCCCGCACACACACCACAAACAACCCATCCCACCCCACTGCAACTGCACACACAAACATGCCCCCCCGCCCACCGCACCCCACCCCACCCCACCCCACCCCACCCCACCCCTGCACACAGGTGAAGAAAGTGAAGGACTACATGAAGGACCCCACTTTCACCTTTGAGGGACTTAAGAGTATTTCGACTGCTGGTGCCGGTCTGCTGAAGTGGGTTCTTGCCATGGTGAACTACAACAACGTGGCGAAGACTGTCGAGCCTAAGCGTAAGAAGGTGGCAGAGGCCGAGAAGAACTTGCGCATTGCCGCTAAGGATCTAGTGACCACCAAGCAACAGCTTGAGGATCTCAACTCCCAGCTCGCTCAGCTGAGTTCTCAGTTCCAGGAGAAGACAACAGAGCAGCAGGTATGCATGCATGTATGGTAGAGCTTGTTAAATGTATGTATGTAAGAAGGTGGCAGAGGCCGAAAAGAACTTGTGCATCGCCGCTAAGGATCTAGTGACCACCAAGCAACAGCTTGAGGATCTGAACTCTCAGCTGGCTCAGCTGAGTTCCCAGTTCCAGGAGAAAACAACAGAGCAGCAGGTATGTATGCATGCATGTATGGTAGAGCTTGTTAAATGTATGTATGTAAGAAGGTGGCAGAGGCCGAGAAGAACTTGTGCATCACCGCTAAGGATCTAGTGACTACTAAGCAACAGCTTGAGGATCTCAACTCCCAGCTCACTCAGCTGAGTTCCCAGTACCAGGAGAAGACAACAGAGCAGTAGGTGAGAACCAGCGGCATCAGCATCACAAACACTAGCACTAACACTAACATTAACTAAGACACATACACAGCTACTCTCAGCTCGCTCAGCTGAGTCCCCAGTTACAGAAGAAGACAACAGAGCAGCAGGTGAGAACCAGCAGCATCAGCATCACTAACAATAGCACTATAACTAACACTCACACTATCACTAACACTATAACTAACACTTACACTATCACTAACACTATAACTAACACTTACACTAACACTAACACTATAACTATCACTTACACTATCACTAACACTTACACTATCACTAACACTATAACTAACACTTACACTATCACTAACACTATAACTAACAAAAACACATACACAACAACTCTCAGCTCGCCCAGCTGAGTGCCCAGTTCCAGGAGAAGTTTCTGGAGATGTTCTCTTCCCTGTATTTTAATTCAATGAAGTCCCAAAGGAACAGCTGCTACATCCTTATCATTCACTTACTATTCTAATTAACTTCTTAATTTCATGGCCCCAGTGAAAGCAAACGGGCTGGCTTCTCAACCTCATGCCTCGTAATAAGGCATACTATTTAATCATTTATATATTTTTAATACATTTATCTTAATTTAATTAGTAAACTCTCTCCCACCTCTCCGACCCACAGGATCTTAAGACAAAGGCTTATGTTACGGGGCGACGCGTCACTTCTGCCTCTCATCTGATCTATTTCAGTTACATTCTGAATTTAATCAGCAAACTCCCTCTCACCTCTTCCACATACTTCTCGAACCCACAGGATCTGAAGACCAAGGCTGATGTTATGGAGCGGCGCCTCACCTCCGCCTCTCGTCTGATTGATGGCCTGGGTTCAGAGCGCACTCGCTGGACTAAGGATATTGCGGAGCTTGACTCAAGGAAAGAACGGTTGGTGGGAGACTGCCTCCTCACCTCCTCCTTTCTCAGTTACACGGGTGAGGAATATAATTTAATTTGAGGCCAGCGATAATAAACATACACCAACATGCCCCCTACCCTCCCAACCCCCACCCCACCATACACACACATGCACGCCCTCTACCCCACCACCACCACCACCACCACCATACACACACATACACGCCATCTACCTACCCACCCCCCCCACACACAAACACCTTGCCCATTCCCATTCCCCAACCCTGACTCAGACGCATACCAACATGTACCATATCCCACCATGACCCCTCCCCTCCCCTCCTTCACCCTCCCCTCCCCTCCCCTTCCTTACCCTCCTCCCCAACCCTCCATTACTTCTCCATACCCCCCCCCCCCCCCCCCCCCCACACACACACACCACCACCTCTTCCCTTACCCTCCCCCCCCTACCTTACCCTAACACTACCTTAACAGACTATCACCACCCCCCTTTTCCCCCTCCCCTCCCTCCCCTCCCCTCCCCTCCCCTCCCCTCCCTCCTTAACCCTAACAGACTATCACCACCCCACCTGTCCCCCCCCCCCCCCCCCCACCCCCCCCCACCCCACACACACACACCACACACACAACACACACAACACACACACCTCTCCCTTACCCTCCCCTCCCCTCCCTTACCCTAACAGACTATCACCACCCACCTGTCCCCCCACCTGTCCCCCCTCCCCTCCAGGTGCTTTCACCTTCAACTACCGTGCCGCCATGGTGTACGAGATGTGGCTGAACGACATCACCGTCCAGGAGATCCCTCTCACCCTCCCCTTCCGTCTAGAGGACATCCTCACCTCCGATGTCGAGACCACTCAGTGGTCTTCCGAGGGCCTGCCAAGTGATGAGCTGTCGGTGCAGAACGGCATCCTGACCATGCGAGCCAACCGCTGGCCTCTGTGCATCGACCCCCAGATGCAAGCCGTGACCTGGATCAAGATGAAAGAGGGCAAGCAGCTGGATGGCAAGGTATTTGTTTTATCTTTGCTAGAGTCTACTCAGGGTTCGATGCGGGCAGATTCAGCTGTCTTGTATCGTCCCCCCTTTTTTCTTTTTTTGAAAATTTCAACTTAGATCCCTAGTATTCACTGGCATTTGTGTCTTTATCTTAGCTAGAGTCTACTCAGGCAAGCAGCTGGATGGCAAGGTACTTATGGCAGAGCCCCCCCTTCTGGGGGGCGGGGGCCCCCAGGGTTAACCATTTGTCCGTCTGTGCGTCGACACTGCATAGGACTTGTTGTTTTATCTTATCTTAGCTTAGCTTAGGTTCTACTCAGGCAAGCAGCTGAACGGCAAGGTGTTTGTGTTTTATTCTAGCTAGGGTCTACTCAGGGTTCGAATCGGGTAGATTGGACTGTCCTGTATCGTACCCTTTTTGCTTTTAACGACTCAGATTTATTAAAGCAGCTTGAGCTATCCATCCAATACATGAGCTTTTATTTGTTACCCCCCACCCACCCACCCCCTCCCCCAATCCTTCACCCCACCCCTACACACCCCTACACACCCACCGCCTTTGCAGATCAAGACTTTCAACGACTCAGATTTCTTAAAGCAGCTTGAGCTATCCATCCAATACTTGAGCCTTTTTTGGTACCCCCCCCCCCCCCCCCCCCCCCCCCCCCCTACCCCCCACCCCCTCCCCCAATCCCCCCACCCCGCCCCGCCCCACCACTACACACCCACCGCCTTTGCAGATCAAGACCTTCAACAACTCAGATTTCTCAAAGCAGCTTGAGCTATCCATCCAATACTTCAGCTTTTATTTGTTACCCTCCCACCCCCTTCCCCAATCCCCCACCCCACCCCTACACACCCCTACACACCCACCACCTTTGCAGATCAAAACCTTCAACGACTCAGATTTCTTGAAGCAGCTCGAGCTATCCATTCAGTACGGCTTCCCCTTCCTGCTAGAAAACTTGGACGAGTATATCGACCCCGTTATCGACGCCGTGCTCGAGAAGAACTTCATTCCCTCCTCCACCGGCAAGCTAGTGATCAAGCTCGGCGACAAGGAGGTTGAGTGGGACAGCAACTTCCGGTTGTACATGACCTCTAAGCTGTCCAACCCCCACTACGGCCCTGAGATCAGCGGCAAGACCATGATCATCAACTACGGAGTCACCCAACAGGTCCGTAAAACCATTGTTTGGGGTTAAGTTACCAAAACAAGCCATAACAGTTTTTTTGTCATCGTTTTTTCCTTCTGTATTAGACCCTCCTGATATCATGCCATGCTGTCCAACCCCCACTACGGCCTTGAGATCAGCGGCAAGACCATGATCATCAACTATGGGGTCACCCAACAAGTCCGTTAAATGAATAGTACGCCTTATCACAAGATGTGAGGTTGGGTAGGATAGCAACATCAGGCTGTACATGACCTAGTCATTGGGCAAGTCCCTTTAGCCTATTTTGCTACCCCTGGACTGTAACAGCATACATACACATACACAGGGACTGACAGAGCAGCTACTGAATGTGACAGTCAAGCATGAGCGCCCGGACCTGGAGGCACAGCGAGAGAACCTTGTCAAAGAGATGAGCGAGAACAAAGCTCTGCTGAAGAACTTAGAGGACACCCTGCTGCGCGAGCTCTCCAATGCCGCCGGCAACATCCTCGACAACACGGAGCTCATCAGCACCCTGGAGAGTGCCAAGGCCAAGGCGGTGGACATTGCAGAGAAGCTGGAGATCAGTAAGGTAATGGCAGTTGCTGCTTGTTGTTATATAGTCCAACAGGGTACTACATGACGGGTCTGTCTGTGACTTGTGTATCGAGTTCATCAGCACCCTGGAGAGTGCCAAGGCCAAGGCGGTGGACATTGCAGAGAAGCTGGAGATCAGTAAGGTAACGGCAGTTGCTATTTGTTGTTCCAGTCCAGTAGGGAACTACATGACGCGCGCTATTGCGTAGGGTTTTGAGCCTGAGTGTCCGATTGACGCAATTATTAAACCCCCTCTGGGCGCAGAGCGCAGATATTCGTTTCCGGTTGAGTCAAAACCGGTAACGGCTGTTGCTATTTGTTGTTACAGTCCAACAGGGTACTCCATGACGCGCGCTATTGCGCAGGGTTTTGGAGCCCGACTGCACGACTGGAGCAAGTTTAAACCCCCTCTGGGCGCAGTGCGCAGATTTTCGTTTCAGTTGAGTCAAAAGCGCGACCCAAAATGACTCAAGTTATATGCAGCGTTGCCTGCGACGCTAAAAATTGGCGGAGAGAGTTCGCGACGGAGCGACAGGTGGCAACGGAAGCGAGTTAGTTAAGAGATCGTTGGCTGGCGTGTCAGGCTTCGTCTCGGTCAGACGGATGGTCGGTCGCACAGACAAACAAATGGGTAACCCTGAGGGCTCACCGTCAAAAATATATTACCCTGCAGTCCAGGTAAAGGCCAAATAGGCTAAGGAGACTTATCCAACTGTGGCAGGGGGTCTAAAACCAAAAAGCACTGATGTACTGAACCCCAAACAATCATTTTACTGACGGGGCCCTGAGTTTGTGCAACAGTAATCATTGAATAAAACAATTATGGCAGTATTGACGGTATGATGCCCTTGGGTAAAACTAGTCACCTTTCTTGGAAATCTGCTTAATGAATTTCCTCCCTTTCGTTTAGTGTAATTTTGTGCAAGTCTTGGATCAAGATAAGTTTGATCTACCTCCCCCCCCCCCCCCCCCCCCCCCCCCCCTCACCTCACCTCCCCCCATGTCCCTCTCACCCAACCCCTCACCCCACTCCCACCCCCACCATCACCCCCTCCCCCTCTCACCTTACCCCTCACCCCTCACCTCACCTCACCTCACCCCCTTCCCCCCTCACCTCACCCCCACCCCCACCCCCACCCCACCATCCCTCCTCAGGTTACTGCACACGAGCTGCAGGAGACAAGAGTGAAGTACACTCCTGTGGCCAAGCGTGGTGCTATCCACTTCTTTGTCATTGCCCCCTCCCACCCCCTTACCTAACCCCCTAACCCCCTCACCTTATCCCTCACCCCACCCCACCCCAACCCCACCCCACCATCCCCCCTCAGGTTACTGCCCACGAGCTGCAGGAGACGAGAGTCAAGTACACTCCTGTGGCCAAGCGTGGTGCTATTCTCTTCTTCGTCATCGCCTCCCTCTCAACGATCACCAATATGTACGAGTACTCCCTGGCTAGCTTCCTGACGGTCTTCAATCTGACTCTGAACACGTCGAAGAAAGATTCGATGATGGAGGGCCGCCTGCGGAATGTCATTGAGGCGCTCACGTTCGACGTGTACTCCTACACTTGCCTGGGCTTGTTTGAGAAGCATAAGCTGATGTTTTCATTCCAGATGACGATTAAGATCTTGGAGGGAGACGAACCCTTGGATCCCCAGTTCTTGGACTTCTTTCTGAAGGGCAACTTGAGCTTGGAAAAGTCAAGGAGAGGTGCGTGTAACCACCAGCCAACTAACAACCAAATCAACCAACCTAACCACCAGTCAAAAGACAGATGTGGAAAGAGGTCCAATTTAAAAGAAGCATGGAAAGTAGCCCAATCAACAAAACAAACAAAACCAATAAAGCAAGCAAACAAATCAAGCTTCAATTGTAAAAGTCAAAGAGAGGTGCGTGCAGCCACCATCCAACAAACAACCAAAGCATGGAAAGAATTCCAGTCAACGAATCAAGCCTCGATTGTAAACGTCAAAGAAAGGTGCGTGCAGCCACCATCCAACCAACAACCAAAGCATGGAAAGAAGGCCAGTCAACAAATCAAACTACAAAATCAAACAAACAAATCCAACCTACAACCAAAGCATGGAAAGAAGGCCAGTCAACGATTCAAACAACAACCAAATCATATTTTGGATGACCCCTTGGACTCCCAGTTCTTGGACTTCTTCCTGAAGGGTAACTTGAGCCTGGATAAGTCAAGGACAGGTGCGTGCAACCGCCAGCAAACTAACAACCAAATCAACCAAATCAAATAACCTAACCACCAGCCAAAAGTTAAATGTGGAAAAAAGTCCAATTAAAATGAAGCATGGAAAGTAGTACAATCAACAACACAAATAAAAAAAATCAAGCAAACTACCAAATCAAGAGTTGCGTCATTTTTGTTTTGTGACGCGTTGCCATTCCATCGCTGCAAGGCGACGCAGGGGTCTAGCTAGGCTAGTCAGAAATGCCCCCCTTAACCCCCCTGGGCTCCGTGCTTTGTGCTCCGTGGGGTAAGGGGGGCAGCGCATCGCACTAGGGTTGCACCGAGTCACTCAATTTGCGACGCGTCGTATGAAAACAAAACAGTGGCGCCCCGCGCCCCCTTCCCTGGAACTCTGCAGAGAAGCCGTACGAATGATTCTCTGAGCAAGGCCGGCAGAACCTGATGCGTGTAATTCAGATGGGCACAGTCAAGCTCAGCCTCAAGGGTCGCATGCATCCCCACAACCACCCTGCATCCACCTTCCCCTCTGTGCATCCCCACCCTACCCGTGCCTAACGCCCCACGCCCCCTTCCCTACAACCCTGCAGAAAAGCCGTACGAGTGGTTCCCTGAACAGGGCTGGCAAGACCTGATGCTTGTAGTTCAGATGGGCACAGTCAAGCTAAGCCCGGAGGGCCGCATGCATCCTCACACCCACCCTGCATTCATTCCCCTCTGTGCACCCCCACCCTACCCGTGCCTAACGCCCCACGCCCCCTTCCCTGCAACCCTGCAGAAAAGCCGTACGAGTGGTTTCCTGAGCAAGGCTGGCAAGACCTGATGCGTGTCGTTCAGATGGGCACAGTCAAGCTCAGCCCCGAGGGCCGCATGCATCCCCTTGCCAAGCTGGCTGACGACATGGAAACCGATGAAGGCGTGTGGCGCGCTTACTACGAACTTGAGAACCCGGAGGAGGCTGAGCTACCCATGGGATACCACAAGTCTCTCTCGGTGTTTGAAAAGCTGCTGGTGCTGCGCTGCGTGCGCATGGACCGTGTCAGTGTGGGCATCACACGCTTCGTGATCAGCGCCATGACAGAGCGCTACGTGCAGCCGCCCACGCTGGACTATCTCAACATCTTCAAGCAGTCGACGGAGAACACACCCATCGTGTTCATCCTTTCACCAGGTGTGTATTGGTGTTTATGTGTATTGGTGTTTATGTGTATTGGTTTGTATGTGTATTGGTGTGTATGTGTATTGGTCAATCCCAAAGCCTTTCAGACACACTAGCTAGTTTCAGGTTTTGCCCAAGGACAGGGGAAAAGGAGCTGAACTCGCCAATCGTGTTCATCCTTTCACCACGTGTGTATGTGTATTTAAATAAATAAATAAATAGTACGCCATACTACAAGGCGTGCTGATGAGGGGGCCATCCTGCTTGCTTGCAGTGGGGGCAACCACCAATACGGGGGGGGGGGGGGGGGGGGGGGGGCTGTCATCCCCCTGGAGAAGGGTTATAATCTAAACGAGCTGATGACTTTAACCCCAAACCAAGGTGCTGACCCCGCCTTTGACGTCCAACCTAACCCAACCCAACTGAACCCAAAACCCAGGTGCCGATCCCGCCTTTGACGCCCAACCCAACCCAACTGAACCCAACCCCCAAACCCCAAACCCAACTGAACCCAAAACCCAGGTGCTGACCCCGCCATCAACGTCTTAAAACTCGGCGAGGAGTTGGGCTTCAAGCCCGGGGCAGCCTGAAGACTGATAGACCATGTAATCAAAACGAGCTGATGACCTGAACCCCAAACCCAGGTGCTGACCCCGCCTTCAACGTCCAGCCCAACCCAACCCAACCCAACCTAACCCTACCCAACCCAACCCAACTGAACCCAACTGAACCCAAAACCCAGGTGCTGACCCCGCCTTCGACGTCTTCAAGCTCGGCGAGGAGCTGGGCTTCAAGCCCGGGGCCAAGCTGAAGTACATGGCCCTGGGCCAGGGCATGGGCCCCAAGGCTGCTGAGTTCATTGAGACCGGCGTCACGCGAGGACTCTGGATCATGCTACAGAACTGCCATTTGCTGCCTCGCTGGCTGAAGACGTTGGAGAAGATCCTGGAGAAGCTTCACAAGCCTCATCCGGACTTCAGATTGTGGCTGACGACAGAGCCTACGGATAGGTTCCCTCTCGGTGTCTTGCAGCGCTCTCTCAAGGTGAGAGTGTGTGGAGTGTGCGTGTGTGTGTGGGGGGGGGGGGGGGGGGGGGGTAAAGTGGCAGTGTGGAAGGACGGCGCTACCTCCCTGAGAAGGAGCTGTGGCTGACGACAGAGCCCACAGATAGGTTCCCTCAGGGTGTCTTGCAACGCTCTCTCAAGGTGGGAAGGAAAAACACTGCAACACCAAACCCCTAACAATAAAAAATGTGATTTTAGGGCAGTGAGTACTGGGGACCTAAGTTAAATGTTTTGAAAGAGAGTTCAGAATGCAATCCTGTAGGTATAAACCACTAAACCTCCTCTCTACTCCTCTTTTTGTGTCCCACCCCTGTCCCTCCTCCGGTCCTCCACTTCTGTATCGCATGGGCCCCCACCATGTAGTTTATGTGTGTGTGCGTGGGTGGGTGGTGGGTGGTGGTGGGGGGGGGGGGGGGGGGGGAGTTGCATCACAGTGGCCAGGACAGTGCTCCTTTCAGACATGGCGGTCTCTAGCTGCAGGACGATTTCTGAATCCAGGGCGGCTTTCTCTACGCTCTCCACAATGACATCCGGGACCTGGGAGCAGATCAGCAGAAGAGTGTGGGTGTGGGTGGGTGGGTGTTCCACCTGTGAACCAAGACCAGGGGTCGTTCATCCTCGATTATCCTTGGATATACATGCCCGTCGACTTCAACAGCGTCTTCGACGTCATCCTGCTTGCCACCAATCACTGACCTGCCCCCCCCCCCCCCCCCCCCCCCCCCCCTCCCTACCCTAGGTTGTGACTGAGCCGCCTAACGGCCTGAAGCTCAACATGCGCCAGAGCTACAGTAAGATCACCGAGGAGGTCTTGAGCGAGTGCCCTCATTCTGCATTCCGTTCCCTGGTCTATGTGTTAGGTTTCTTCCATGCCGTAGTGCAAGAGAGGCGCAAGTACGGAAAGCTGGGTTGGAATGTGCCGTACGACTTCAACGAGACCGACCATCGTATCTCCATGGCTCTCATCGGCACGTACTTGACCAAGGCCTTTGTGAACCAGGTAAGGTCCGGTCATCCCTTACCCCCACACCTCGCCACACCACCACACACTGCACATCGCGCTCCAAACCTCACAATGGAATGTTTCGTATGACTTCAACGAGACCTCTCTTTGTCGCTAAATGACATGTACTTGACCAAGGCCTTTGTGAACCAGGTTAGCTTATGTGCCCTTTCTGACCTTACTGCACACCACGCCACACCACACTAAACACCTCACCACTCAACACAACAGAACAGTATGTATATAGCACACACGTACGCTCAAACCAACCAAAACTAACCCAAACCAAGTCACCCCACCAGGGTAATTCAAAGCGCGCGCTTTAGAGCGCTGACTTTTTGACCCCCTCTGCGATTTAAGCGCAGTTTTTTGCAACCCCCTGCGGGCGCAGCAAGCAAATTTTGCGCTTTTTGCACTACAAAGCGCAGTTTTTTTGTTTTCAAGTGCGCTAAAGCGCTGGCCAATTTGGCCATTTGAAGTACCCTGCACCCCACCCCACCCCACCCACACGCCCCACCCCCCACCTACATCCACACCCCACACCAACAGGACGAGTTGATCCCATGGGGCACCCTGCGCTACTTGATTGGAGAGGCCATGTACGGCTGCCGTGTGTCTGATCCTTACGATCGACCACCACCACCACACACACACGTACATGCACGCCCCCCCTCCCACACCCACACCCACACTCACAGGACGAGTTGATCCCATGGGGCACCCTGCGCTACTTAATTGGAGAGGCCATGTACGGCGGCCGTGTGTCTGACTCTTACGATCGACGCATCTTGATCACCTACTTGGACGAGTACTTCGGGGACTTCCTCTTTGACACCTTCCAACCCTTCCACTTCTTTAACAGCAAGGACGTGGACATCTCAGTGCCCCAGGTAAGATTTTGTATTTCTTTTGTACTGTCATTATCATTATTAGTTTTGTTTTATAATCTATATTCCGGTGTATAAGATTTTTTATTTATTTGTATTAATATTTGTATGGAGAAGATGTACTTCGTACATATACATAAAGGGGGTGGGGTATTGTCCTCTTTGACACCCAACACATCAAGCGACCCCTCCTCCTCACCCAACACTACAAGGGACCCCTCCTCCTCACACCATTCCCCCCTCCTCACCCCATCCCCCCCTGCTCCCCCACAGAGCGGTCATCGAGACATCTACTCCAAGGCCATCGACAGCCTCCCCATGCTCCAGAGCCCAGAGATCTTCGGACTCCACGCCAACGCCGATATCTCCTACTACACTAACGCCACCAAGGACATCTGGCGGGACTTGGTGGACTTGCAGCCCCGCACAGGTGTAGTCAGTGGGGGCGTGAGCCGCGAGGAGTTCATTGGCTCGGTGGCCAAGGACATCCAAGCCAAGATCCCTGAGCAGTTTGACATGCCGTTGATAAAGAAGGACATAGGTCAGCCCAGCCCTACACAGGTGAGCTGAGGCTGGTAGGGAAGACTTAGCCCCCACTCTAGTTAGCCCCCACTCACCTAAACCCTAAACCCGCCTAGATCCTCGACCCTAAACCCTAAAACCATTTAAACCCTAAACCTTGGGATCAAAACCTAAAGGTCAGCCGAGCCCTACACAGGTGAGCTCAGGCTGGTAGGGGAAAGTTAGCCAGACCCCACTTCAGTTAGCCCCCACTTACCTAAACCCTAAACCCACGTAGACCCTAGACCCTAAAACCACTTAAACCCTAAACCTTGGAATCAAAACCTAAACCCCTAAACCCTAAACGTGAACACTTTGGGGGCCACCCTCACCCTACCACACACACCACCACCACAGTGCCATTCACACCGAGCTGTGCACCTACCTAAATGAGCTGCATGCCCCCCCCACCCACCCCCCACCCCACCCACCCACCCACCCCCACCCCGCCCCAAGGTCATCTGGAACGGTGCCATGCGCACTGAGCTGTGCACCTACCTATCTGAGCAGCCTTCCCCCCACCCACCACCACCACACACACACACACTAACTACCTCACACCACCACCACACACACACACCACAGGTGGTGCTGCTTCAAGAGCTAGAGCGCTGGAACATGGTCCTGTCGGTGATGAAGATCAGTCTGAGGGACTTGCAACGAGCCCTGACCGGTGAAATCGGCTTCAGCTCCGCACTCGAGGAGCTAGCAACAGCCCTCTTCAATGGAAAACTCCCCGGCATGTGGGCGCGCTTGAACCCAGCAACAGAAAAGCCCCTCGGCGCATGGATGCTGTGGTTCCAGCGGCGGTACAGGCAGTACAAGGACTGGGTGGAGAAGGGCGAGCCGAAGGTCATGTGGCTGTCCGGCTTGCATATCCCTGAGACCTACATTGCCGGCTTGGTGCAGGCAGCGTGCCGCGACAAGGGCTGGCCGTTGGATAAGTCGACGCTGTACACCAAGGTCACGCGCTTCACGGAGGCGAGTCAGGTGTCTGAGAAGCCGAAGTACGGCTGCTATGTGAGCGGGCTGTACCTGGAAGGTGCTGGATGGGACATGGAGCACAGCATGCTCAAGAAGCAGGACCCCAAGGTGCGTTCAATTGACTAAGTATCTGTGTCATCTACTTTTGTGGTGTTGTCCAAGGAGCCCTTTGGGGGGGCTTCTTTAATTCACGCCGCCTTGGCGTACTGCTTTTATTTTCTTTAAGCACAATTAACTGTCACCTGTGTGTGGCCTATAACCCCAACCCCGGATCAAAACCAAGCCAAGCCAAGCCATACCAAACCAAACCCCAGGGTAAGCACAGTTGACTGTCCCATGTGTGTGGCCTATAACTCCAAAATCCCAATCCAAATCAAACCAAACCCCAAGGGAAGCACAGTTTACTGTCCCCTGTGTGTGGCCTATAACTCCCAACCCCCAATCCAAACCAAACCAAACCCCAAGGGAAGCACAGTTGACTGCACCCTGCGAGCCGCCTATAATCCCCAACCCTGGATCCAAACCAATCCAAACTAAGCTAAACCAATCCAAACCAAACTCCAAAGTAAGCACAGTTGACATAGCCCCTGTTTGTCACGTAACCCACCCCAAACCAAGCACCTACCCCCTGACTAACCCACCCCACCCCGTCCCATCCCATCCCCAACCCACTGAACCCACCCCAACCCACCCCCACCCGTCCCAACCCACCCCAACCCACCCCACCCCGTCCCATCCCATTCCCACCCCACTGAACCCACCCCAACCCAACGAACCCACCCCAACCCAACCCATCCCGTCCCGAACAGGTCCTGGTCACCGAGCTCCCCATCCTCCAAATCATCCCCATCGAGGCGAACAAACTGAAGCTAGCCAACACCTTCAAAAGCCCCGTGTATATGACACAAGCGAGGAGGAGTGCTATGGGAGTGGGTCTGGTCTTCGAGGCAGACATTACTACTGCGGAGCATCCAAGTATATGGACGCTGCAGGGTACCGCCCTAGTATTGAACGTCGACAGCAGTTGATTGACAGCTGTGGTCTGTTGAGAGACTGTTAGTTTATAGCTGTGCTCTGCTGACGGCTATGTTGTTTTGTAGCAGTTAGTTGACGGCTGTGTTCTGCTGATAGATGCGGTAGTTGACAGCAGTTAGTTGACAGCTGTGTTCTGCTGACGGCTATGTTGCTTGACAGCAGTTAGCTGATAGCTGCGTTCTGCTGACGGCTATGTTAGTTGACAGCTGCGTCCTGCTGATAGTCATGATGATAGTCATGTTAGTTTACAGCAGTTAGTTGACAGCTGCGTCCTGCTGACGGCTATGTTGCTTGACAGCAGTTAGTTGACAGCTGTGTTTTGTTGACGGCTATGTTAGTTGACAGCAGTTAGCTGACAGCTGTTAGTTGACAGGCCGTCAGCTGTTAGCTGACAGCTGTTAGTTTACAGCTGTTAGTTGACAGCTGTGTTGTGCTGACAGCTATGTTAGTTGACAACAGTTAGTTGACAGCTGCGTCCTGCTGACGGCTGTGGTAGTTGACAGCAGTTAGTTGACAGCTGTGTTTTGTTGACAGCCACGTTAGTTGACAGCAAATAGTTTACAACAGTTAGTTTACCACAGTTGTTTGACAGCTGTTAGTTGACAACAATTCGTTGACAGCAGTTATTACCTTGGGATGTTAGGAACTTGGGTTGGAAGTTACTCGCCATTCATTGTTGATTTTCTTGCAAGATTGTGTACATAGATAGATCGGCGCTTCTGATTTAGTGTTGCGAGCTTCATTATTTGTTTCGAATTTCATTCCATTTCCATTTGTAACTTGAAGTTGGTAGCTTAGCTTCAGCCAGCAATTTGACCGGACAAGAAAGTTTGTTATAAAGTTGTGATAAGTATTTCACACCAGGAGGTGGGTCTCACTACACCAACCAGCGACACCAAGGATTTAGTTCGAATGGCGTTGCCACTCCTACAAAAGAGTAGGCGCGATTAGGGGGCACACTTGTAGGCTTAGTTGCACACATGCCGTTGTGGTTTAAAAAGCTTAGTTGCACAGAGAGAGGGGGGGTTCGTTACATAAACTCAGCAAATCACTGCCGAGACTGGACAGCAGCACAGCCTGCCGACCATCCAATTTTATAACACGGAAGCACGAGGGTTTTGAAGGCACCCCCAAAAACCTGTAAACAAACTAGGTCAAGTCCCAAAAAAGGAAACAAACTAGAGGCGTAAAGGAGAGCGGAAAGGGGAGGGATGCAAAAGTAAGCAATCCAGAACACCAAGCCCACCAACCACAAGACAGGAAGGCCAAACGAAAAGAGCTAAATACCACCCAAGGGCATGCGCTATGAGCAACTTAATATGCAGCGATAATGCCCTCAAAGGAAGAAAGCACAAGACAACCCGACACAACCAACTTGCAGAAAAGGACCACATGCACACATGCCGTTGTGGTTTACAAAGCTTAGTTGCACACATGGCGTTGTGGTTTACAAAGGTAATAGCCTCTTTAGCGATTACAATGGTCTAGTGGTAGACCGGATTGCTAAGGAACGAAGAGTCGGGGGTTCGACTCCCCCTTCGGGCGCTCTTGGGCGTTGCAGGTCGTCGTCAACCGCGATGGTAGCTTGTCCAGTTGAGGTAGGAGACCGCTCCCTACCCGCGTACGACGGGCTTTCTTAACACCACGCCCCACCAGGTGGTGGGGCGTGCTATGAAGGGAACTTCAATTTGAACTTGTAAAGGGAACTCGTCGTTCGCGGGTAGAGCGGTCTTCTACCTCAACTGGACAACCATCGCTACCATCGCGGTTGACAACGCCGTTGTGGGTGGGTTTATTAGGCGGCAGCACCGGGCAGCAGCTACATTCTCTCCAGCAATTCTCCAGCAATGCAAAAAGCGCACAAACTGCGCGCTGTGCCCACAGGGGGTTGAAAAAACTGCACGAAACGCGCAGTAGGGCTCAAAAAGCGTGCACGCTTTGTAGTACTCTGCAGGGTTGCAGACAATAGGGCTTGCATCAGGATCGAAGGCAATCTGTTCGAAACTTGAACTTGAACTTGAACTTGGTTACATAGCTTCAGCCAGCAATTAGGCTGCTCGCCGTCTTCGGCAGTAAAAACAATATTACCAGGAAAATTTAATTTCGAACAAATCACTTTTTTCATTTCTGTTCGAAAGTGGGAGAATCAATACCTCTAGCAGGCTCATTACCGGGGGGGTCATTGAGCTCAGCATCAGAGGCGATGAAGATACATCTCTGCGTAGCTCTAAGCGTCCACAAGTAAGACCATGTATATGTACCGTAGTCCTGGAAGCCAGGGCCTCCAGCGTAAATCTTGATCTTGGGTTTGAGCATTGGGATGATGGAGAGGGAATAGACGGCACGGAGTCCTTTGCGAAGATTATTACCCCCCCAGCGGGTAATTCAATCGCAAAGGAGGTGAGGGAATCTTGGTTTGAGTAGCAGTGGTGGTTCGGAGGTGGGAGTCTGGGAGATGGGAGATTGGGAGAGCTGGAGGAGTCGAAGAAGGTGAGAGGAGTGCTTGAACGGCGAGCAAAGGCTCCAGGGCGTAAGCAGGGGATATAACTAGGATATAACTATGATAGAACTAGGATAGAACTAGGATAGAACTAGGATAGAACTAGGATAGAACTAGGAGCGAGCGCAAGCGTAGCGTCTGTGACTGGGTTACACCTTCTGTTATTGGCAAACAATTCTGGCCGTCCAGTGTTAGAACTGACGGGGTATTTGGTGCACGATCTCGTCTTTCGGAGATTCCTCGACTCTGGTGTTTCTAGTGCAGCGGCAGGCAGGTTGAGGATCAGTATTATTTCGAAATCCTCCACTCACGATAAGGCGAATACGATGACAGCGACGAGGGGGCTCCAAAGGCGAGTAAACTCCAGCGATGAGCAGTCTCGAGCGGCTTCGGAGGTAAAAACAAATGGGAATTGAAACATCCAAGAATTGTCACAATGACCTCTAAGGACGCTGTCAGCATGAATTGCGGTGCTCTCACGCGTTTTATGACTTGGTGACTACTTATGTACTTCCTTAGAACTATCGGCCCAGACAGTGTTTCTGTCTGTACTGTGTCAGCTTCCCGTAGACTGTGTCATCCTTCATGACACGGTGACAGCTTCCTGTTGACTGCGTCATCGGTCTCTCACTGACACACTCTGTATAGCCGGTGCCTGGCTTAAGTTTCCTGACTTAGGGTATAGTCAGGTTACAGGCATCCGCATCTCCCACCGCTGGTGTTCTTTGGCGTCCGCCTGTCCTTGTAACGCTATTCTTGTCTCCGTGTATAGATTGGCGCGTCTGTCTCCGCTGCATACATGGGGCATACCGGGACATGCATTATTGTCAGCGTATACTACTAGAACACGAGTGCCATACAGGCATCTGATCAGATGCCTGTATGGCACTCGTGTTCTAGTAGTATACGCTGACACTCTCTCCACTCTTCGAAGTGCTTTCTAGCTGATAGGTTACGGGCTTATTACTTCTACCACTGCTTTACAATGCAACTTCCGCGTGGGCCTCCTGCCGGCTTCGAGAAACTTACCCCACAGAATGGTATTTCCTGGTCGCGCGGTATGGAGAGCGTCATTATCAGTAATGGATGCGACCGAATTCTTCCTCTAAAGATTCGTGTTCCCACTGATTGGCTAGATGATTGCGCGCTAGCGGCCTCTGCTGCCGGAGATGAGTCTCCTTCCGCCATCATGGAAGCCACCCCCCCCTCCAATACCTCCATTTCTCCGTCTCCTTCTCCTTTTGTCCAACGTCTCCGACCTGAGGTTGAGGATATTCTGATGCGCCTATGCTGTGTTTCCACACAGATTATCCAGTATGCAAGGTCGCCTCCACCCGCTGATGCCCGCTTTACCTACGACACTGTAGACCTTGCTCTCCATAGCCATGAAGATGGCTATGCTTACGGCAAGTCTGACGACTCAGAGGAAGATTACTCTGATGATTGTATGGAAGATCTACAGAGTGCCAGAAGTGGCGACTTCGGTGGAGTCACTCCCTCTTCTGCTACTAGGGTTTTCCACACCTCCACTGTCTCTCCGGTGTATGAGCCTCAATTGGCACCTTCTCCTGCGGTCTTCAAGCCTCCGTCTGCCGCTCTGCTTGCGCCGCTTCCACCGGACCTACCTGAGGTGGTCAAGCCGTCTTTGCTGCGGAGTTCGTCTCTTGGTCCTTTGGGTCCTCTACTCAACCTTGCAGAGCAGGCTCGCAACCCTGCAGAGCGGGCTCTTGGTGCTTACCATACTCGGGCTCGCGAGGCTGCTGCCACGAGTGTCCACAGATCTGCTGCTGGCACCTCGCAGGAGCCCCCTCCACCTCCACCGGTGGATCTGCCACCTGCGCCTGGCCCTCCGCCGTCTATGAATCCTACGCTGTCCGGCATATCCTGGGAACATCTGCTTGATGGCACACCACCTGTGCGGCTGGCTGTGCGGGACTGCCGGCTTATTCGCCAAGCCCAGTATGCTGGAAATTCTCTTGATCGCACTTTGTACGGTAGGCTGGATGAGGCAGCCACTCGGGCTAATCTAGATAGAAAGGGTCGCCCTAAGCGTGTGATGGCTTACTCTGAGCTGGGTCATGAGTGTCGTGCTTTTCTAGGACCTGTGAAGGCAGGGATTAACTACCCTTCCCCTGGAGGTGTTACCTTTGGTGGGATTGGGCGTAGGAACAATGATCTCCGAGGGTATCAGTATGTGAAGGTCCCTCTCAGTTTTGTTCCTGTTAGGCCTGATTTCGAGCTCGTTGCGAGTGTTGCGCGTTCCTTAGATCTCATTAGGAACTTAGATGATCAGCGCGCATATGATGCTGGCATTGCTGCCGAGTATTTTATGTCGGTTCGTGCCTCGTATGCTCCTGTGCCTGATCCTCTTGCTGCTGGACCCTCGGCCTCTCATGGTGAGTCTCGTGTAGATCCTGCACTGTTGGGTTTTAGTGCCCTGCCCCTGGAACGTCAGGAGTTCATGTGTCTCACTATGATGCTTGCGAACATGACGGATGCGATGGTCAATGTGTATCTGGATTTTGCCACTCCTCGGGATATCTTCTTGCATATCCGAAGACAGCGTTCTGATGCTCTTGCTGCTCGTGTCCCTCTCATGCTTGTTGAGCTTCGGCGTGCAACCATGGACAACTCTGAACCTGTGGATGTGTTCTTTCGCAGGGTCCGGGGCTTGTGCACTGACCTCCGCAGTGCGGGATACCCACAGCCTCAGCGCCATGCCATGCATACTATTATTAATGGCATCATGCACCCCCGCTTCGACTCTCTGCGGCTACAGTTTGGTCTCGCACTGCATCAGAACCAGCCTGTTGATTACTGGACCTGTCTGGCAGCATATAGATCATTAGATTTCTTGAACGTGTCTCTCCCTAAGTCTGATCCGAGGCATCCTGGTTGGTCCCGCGATCCTCCCCAAGTCCCTGCCAATGCTGCTTTTCAGCGTGGCAGGGGACCTGGTCCTCAGGGTTCCGGGACTACCAAGAGGCGCTTGGATTGCACTTGGGGCCCCTGTCTTTCCAAAACGAGCCACTCGGAGGACCGTTGCTGGACGAAACATCCGCACCTGCGAAAGGCCAAGGCTGGTGCACCGGGCATTGAACCCGTGCCCGTTGCCTTGGCCCTTCCAGGTTCGCTGACTCGCAAGCAGTTGTCCTCCTTGCAGGCTCAGATTGATGGGTACGCCATGTCCAAGAACTAGGAGGTACGCTCTGTCCTATTCTCTTGCACTACGAAGTTCTCTAACGTGTGTAGCCCTAGTCTTTCTGAGGGTGTCTGGCATGTGGACTCTGGAGCTGGAATGTCAATCACGGGTGATAAGTCTTTGTTCACTGTGTTTGAATCTTCTGCTGTTGGGCCTACGGTTCGATTTGGTGACGGGGTGATTCAACGGTCAGAGGGTAAGGGATCCATTGTGTTATGTAGTGATTGGTTACCAACATCAATCACTCTAACCAATGTTCTTTATATCCCTCACTGTCCGGTGAATCTCCTGTCAGTAAATGCTGTGGCTCATTCTCTCCACTGCCAGGTTTCTTTTGATAGTCTTAGTTGCACTGCCACTCAGGACTCTTCTGTTCTCTGGTCCTTCCCTGCCTCCAGTGATGGTGTGTACAAGTTTGCATGTAGGCCTTGTCACACCTCCAGTCGTTGTTTAAGAGTTGCTGATAATTATCCAGCGTTTGCACTTGATGTTGATGAGGACGGTGGAGTTGTTCTCCCTACCACTCCTGCATGGTTGTGGCATAGGCGGTTGGGTCATCCCGGCTATAGTGCCTTACACAAACTTGTCAAGAGTGGTATGGTTAAGAACTTACCCCTCAGTCTGGGTCAAGTGCAAAAGTTGGGTAAGATCCCATGTGATGCTTGTCACAAGGCTAAGGGCAAACGTCTCCCTTTTCCTAAAGAAAGCAAAACTGAGATCCGTGCACCTCTCCACGACTTCACTTGGATATCATGGGACCAGTTCATATTAGGGGTCTGCGTGGGGAGTTTTACATCCTGTGCCTCATAGACCAATTCTCTGGCTTTGCTGAAGTATTGTGCTTGAGGACCAGGGATGAAGCTCCCTTGGCAGTCCAAACGATCATCCTCAGATGGTCAAATCAGCTGCAGGGGTTTGCCTTTAAGTGTCTGAGATCTGACAGGGCCAAAGAGTTTATAGTTAAATGGTTCGAGGATTGGCTGATATCGGTTGGGGCAGTACATGAGTTATCGTTGGTGTACACTGCCCAGCAGAACGCAACTGTGGAAAGGTATAATGGGGTCTTGCAGTCTATAGCTAGGAGTATCCACCTGGAATCAAAGCTAGCTAAGTCTTTCTGGCCTTATGCCTGCCTAGCTGCTTGTTACCTTCGTAACCGACTGCCCAATCAGGGACGCAAGACACCTTATGAGTTGTTTTATGGGGTGATGCCTGATGTGTCGTTGTTACGTGTGTTTGGATGCCCCTGCTATGTCACGTTAGTCAATGGGAAGAAACGTAACAAGCTGGACGAAAGGGCGTTATCTGGTAGACTGGTTGGGTATTCTCTGGTGAGTAAGGGTTATTTTATTTGGGTTCCTAAGTTGCGCCAGGTAGTAGAGAGTCGTGATGTACTCTTCTATGAACAGTTTAGCTATAACTGTATTCCTGGGCTTCCTCCCTATGACGGGTCGCCGTATGTTTCTAGCATCCCTGCCGCTATCAACGGACACATGCCTGAGGCTGCGGTCCATTCCCTAGATCCTTTGCTTCCCCAATTGTTGACCACTGTCCTGGCCATAGGATGATTCTGCGTCCCAGGTCAGGGGCTGCTGGTACTGTATTGCGTGAGAATGCACTGGGCGGGCGAGGTTCTGCAGTTCCTACGGATAAAATCTTAGCCGAATCTCAGGGGGTCGCCAGGCCCTCCTCTGCGTCAAATTCCGTCGGTGAAGCTCTAGGATTACGACAATCTCAGATCATAGTGGAGCCTCTTATAGGTCCATTGTCTAATAGTCACCCTGCTCCAATCATCTTGGATGGCTCGAAGGGGTTGGTGAGCGCTTCGCCTCCTGCCGTTCCTGATAGATTAATCGGGAGCCCGGGTGATGATGTAGCCTTTGCCGATAGTGCAAGTGATGATCTTGATCATTGGTCAGGCTCCGATACTGCGTATGGCTGGGGTGTTCCGGTCGACCCAGGCTTCGTTGAATTAGAGGCAAATAAGGCCGGCCCTGTTCAACCAGGCAGTAGTTCTGCACTGGGGGCTCTACTACCGGTTACTGCTGATACTGCTGATATCCCCGCTGCTCATGTACAAGTAAACTGCTTGTACGTGGGAGCATCTGTTGCCCCCTCCACTGAACTAACCTATAAAGCTGCCATGCTCCCTACCAACCCTGACAGGGATCAATGGCTTCTTGCTATGAAGGATGAGATGGCTTCCCTACATGCCCATGGTACTTGGGTACTCACTCCACAGCCTCGTAAGCAAAAGATCCTGTCAGGCAGGTGGTTATTTGTGAAGAAGATTGGGGTTGATGGTTCTATACGCTTCAAGGCACGTTTTGTGGTACGTGGCTTTCTGCAACGTCCTGGGCTGGATTTTCATGACGTATATGCCCCTGTCTCCTCTAAAGCAGGTCTTCGGGTGCTCCTGCTGCCGTCACTCATAGAAAGATGTTTGTGAGGCAGCTGGACATCAAAACTGCATTTCTGAACGCTAAAGCTGGAACCTGGTCTGGACCTGTACTGCCGCCAGCCTGAGGGCTTTCAGCACCTTGGTCCCAACGGTGTTCCCCTTGTGTGCAAGCTGCTCAAGTCTCTTTATGGATTGAAGCAGGCACCCAGGGCTTGGAGTAGGGATGTCAAGCGGGTTCTGGTTGCACACCGGCTTCACTATGTGCAAGGCTGAACCTGCTCTGTATTTTAGGAAGGATTCTGATGGTGGGTGGAGCTATGTTCTGACCTACCTATGTTGATGATTTTATCTGTGCTTTTAGTGAGCTGGATAGGTATGTGTTGCTTATACAGGCTATGGAAAAGGCTGGCTGGGAGGTCAAAGAGATGGGTGTTCCGGTTCAGTTCCTCTCTTTGGACATGCATGTTACACTTGATTCTGAAGGCAGGTGTGTTCAGATCAACATCTCTCAGCACACCTACATTGTTGATCTGGTGGAGCAGTTTGGTCTTACTGATGCTGCCCCACCCAGGTTTGCTGCCCCCCATGGCCAAGTCCACCGTTTCTGACGCCCCTGGAGAACCCCTGCCGTCTAATAGCCAGTACCTCTCTCTTGTGGGTGCTTTGCTATACCTGGCTACTTGCACCAGGCCTGATATTTCTTTTGCTGTGAGCTACCTGTCCAGGTTTTCTGCTCACCCTACCGTCCCCTCTCTGGGGGGCTGCCAAGCGGTTGCTCTTGTATTTGAGAACACATTCCCACCTGGGTCTCACTTACACCCACAACCCTGAGTTCTCTTTTACTGTCTTTAGTGACTCATCCTTTGCTGATGATGGGTCTGACAGGCGGTCTCAGACTGGCTTTGCTGTGCTAGCTGGGGGGTGCATAGTGAACTGGATGAGCAAGAGACAGCCTACTGTTGCCATTAGCTCTAGTGAGGCTGAGTATCAGGCCCTGTCCCAGGCTGCCAGGGAGGTACAATGGTTGAAGAAATTGAGGGTGGATCTGGGTCTGCCTTGTGCTTTGGTTACCATTCAGGGTGACAACTTAGGGTCTCTAAGTTGGGCCAAAGACTGGCAGCTCCTGCCTCGCAGCAAGCACATTGATGTTATTCATCACTACATCAAGGAGCTGGTGGAGGATGGTCACTGGATGTTGCCTATGTTAACACCGTGGATAACTGTGCTGACCCCCTTCACCAAGCCCCTTGATCCTGCTGTGTTCTGGAGGTTTGTCCGCATGTTAGGTATGACCGCTTCTTCTTAGGGTCATCCTTGCATTTGGTCATATTAGTTTCTTTTCGTTATCAAAGTTGGCATTAGGTTCCTATTCCCGGATCGGGTTTTCTATACCGTTGTTACCCATTTTTGATATTGGTTTTTCTCTCTTTCTAGCTTGGCAAATTGTTTTAGAATTTTTTGCCTTGTTTCATTCCTTCCTATAACCCTTTGGGTTCCATTTGAAGTTCTCTCGATTTTTTCGGAGTTCTTTGATTTTTTTTTTTTTATATATGTTACATATAGTTCTATGTCCCCAGTGCCATAGGTGGAGAGGTAGTATTGTATGTCACCTGTGTCATAGGTGGAGTGTCAGCATCAATTGCGGTGCTCTCACGCGTTTTATGACTTGGTGACTACTTATGTACTTCCTTAGAACTATCGGCCCAGACAGTGTTTCTGTCTGTACTGTGTCAGCTTCCCGTAGACTGTGTCATCCTTCATGACACGGTGACAGCTTCCTGTTGACTGCGTCATCGGTCTCTCACTGACACACTCTGTATAGCCGGTGCCTGGCTTAAGTTTCCTGACTTAGGGTCTAGTCAGGTTACAGGCATCCGCATCTCCCACCGCTGGTGTCTTTGGCGTCCGCCTGTCCTTGTAACGCTATTCTTGTCTCCGTGTATAGATTGGCGTGTCTGTCTCCGCTGCATACATCTCTCTCCACTCTTCGAAGTGCTTTCTAGCTGATAGACGCGCCCTGTGGGATTAAGGGAACCGGATCGGAAGTATACGATGCTCGGGCCGACATCGCATCTGGATACCAGTTACCATGACGGTCGATGACCCTCCGGACAGGCCCAAGCGCACTCAAGGGGGTTCGAACCCCGCATCTGCCTCGAGTTTTCCCCTTCAAAGATTTTTTCGGCGTCAAAGGTAATAAGGTAAGGTAACTGGTCCAAATCTCTGGATAGCAATGATATAGGGATAATACTCTCTATCAGGGGGGTGGCGTGGGGTGGGGTGGGGTGGGGTGATAAATAACGAAGAAGGCAAGCAGGACAGTCTAGTACTGCATTGCCGCGCACATGGTCATAGCTGGCCTTGGTGCTGTGCTGTAGGAGACACAGAACCCGGAGCCCTCGAGGGGACTTAGACCTGTGTGCCTTTTGCCTACTCTAGAGACTACTTATTAGTCGTACTATAACAGCCGGTACTCAGTAGTCAGTACTACTGGGTTTACAGCTCTTGCCAACGACGACCTGCCGTTGTCCGTTATCCATCCTTCTATACGCAGTGGTATTGAGTGATGGGCCATCTTAACCTGTTGAAGGAGAAGTCGGATGGAGACGGTTGCAGAGCATACCGGGACTGATCGCTACATATTGATAATTGTATGTTACACCGATAAGAAACCCTTCGGATAAATATAGGCATATAGCCCATAATTGCTATACAGTTGCTACGCGCTCCGAAACTATACATGCTACAGTGCTATCGTAACAAAGCAGCTTCCTATGAATCTGCGGAATCGATGATAGAAACAGCTACATATCACACTTCGCAGATCGCACCAGCTCAAAGGCACATGCTTGCAACGTATGTTTGACGTATGATTACGTCTCTGTCCGACACTTCGGCCCAGCCTAGACTGTCGCTTCTCGAAACCGTGATCCGCCCGGTTTGGAGCAGGTACACCATGTTTCGTCTGAGTGCCAGCTGGCCCATGGAATAGTCGAGACCATATATAGGTTAGACAGGCCGCTATATAACCACCACTGCACACGTAAGAAGTCTCCATTCCTTGCAAACCTGCTCGATATACCGTAGGACTACCATGCCAAGAAACCCAGGATCCGACTAACGGGCAAAGGCTCCTCTTTCTGCCCCGGATCCCGCGATTCTCTCCTGGCTGGTCGAGATCCTGGTCACCCGAAGTTGTCGAGATCTCGATTCCAGTCGCCCAAGTCGAGCGCAGCAGGCAGACCCTGGCAGACCCACCAGGCAGCAGCTTGCTTCCCGAGGCGCTCCCTCGCCAGGTAGGTCCTATCCGGTCCTATCTAGCGATATGATGATTATTACATTTTCCTGGTGCCCTACTGGGCTCCAAATGTGCCCTCGGCTTGAAGGAGTCAACGGGGACTTCTGAACATCATGTACAAAGAAGAAAAGAAAAACAAATAATTTGATGGGATATGGGCAGATGGCCAAACGTGCGAACTCTCTTCGGGTGAAACGGCCAGACGAGCGAATTTCGTCTAGCGATGGATAGGGCAAGACATGCGTAATCTCTTATGGGCAGATCGCGCCGGACAGTGTAGGGACGTATTGAGCTAGAGTTGCTCCCCAGCGTTTGGACTGAAAGTATCTGGGGGCCCTGGAAAGTATCCCATCGATAGTTTTCGGTGGCAGCTGAACACCGAGGGACACGATCTGTAGTCAGGGGCGGAACTTGGAAAGACGTGGGAGATACCGTCCAGGGACCGTAGAACTCGGGATACCGATCATGATTCGCGAGGGAACATTGTACGAGACGATAGTATCCCCGACCCTAGCCTTTACAAAAAGCAAGTGAGAAGTTGGGATCCACATTCTGCATGGGATGACCATGCATCGATTGATGAGAAGACCAAGCAACGCGCCATGATTATTGGCAATTTGGCTTGCACTGACGAGGGACGATCTAACGAAGGGCGACGCTTACGACGGCCAGAACTCAGGAGACGACAGTAGGGAAAGGGGGAATGCGATATCAATAGTGAAGTTTATAAAGGAAGGAAAAGGACTCCGAGGGTTCTTACAGAGGATACTTAAACGACGTTACACCACGCTACTACCATTACTCAAGTATGGAGGAATCACGGAAACCCTCTAAGATAGGGGGGGGGGGGGGGGGGGGGGATGATAAATCCAGAACCACATTGCCTACAAATACAATGTTGGATGAGCAGCATACAAAAAGGCTCAAGTGTAACTATGCGGAGGCCATTATCTCATAACGTAATAATAATTAGGGGGCGCAGTAGGGTGTATATTGTACACTTGAAAAGCTACCATTGGTGCTGCTCGCTCCCATGACCATGGACATATGTGGAGCAAAGAAAAAAGCAAATCACACACACATACACACACAGCACACACGCACACACACACCACACACACACATACATACACAACGCACACGCACTCACACACACACACACACACACACACACACACACACACACACATACACACCTCAGACACACACAAACACAACGCACACATACCACAACAACAACCCACATACATACACACATTCAGACACACGCACATGCAAACAACACACTCAGGGGGGGCTTCCCTAACAGCACCAATGGAGTGGTCCGTAGTACAGGAACACCCCAATGCAACTCCCATCTTATTCTGGTGGATTGAAAAAAATCCCTAACACAAGCAAAATTTTAAACGGCCCCCGATGGGGCCATACTTTTTGTCTTGCCCCCCCCCCCCCCCCACCCCCCCCCCCCCCCCCCCCCCCCTAGGGGTTAACACTAACTGGCATCACTCAATGATAGAACTGGGAAGCTGTAGACTTGTCATCTTAATCATTACTCCGGTCTGGTCTTACAGACCAACAAGATAAGCCAGAGTCCTCTCGTGTTATTCCATGCTAATGCATTCACGCTTGCTTTGATCACTCTAATTTACTCATCAAAGTAACCACGTCGATTGGAGTACCGGACAATGAAGCCCAGGAGCCGTACCCATGCTAAATCCTTCAAGGCGGTCCCTCTGATTTTCAAAATCTTACATGCTGTAACGTAACCAAGCACAACAGTTGAATCAGTATCTACTATCCCACTCTACAGGTCCTTAGTAACTTCAGGTTGCCTTCGCCATGTTGGCATTTCACAAGTCGCTTTTGCCCTCTTCTTCCAACTTCTACTTAGCCGCCCGTGGAGTAATTGACAGAAGTCTGAGACCCTTCCAATGTTTGGGTTTTGGGTCCCAACAGCAGATGCCTCTGTCCCCTGTCCGTCCAAGGGAAGGAGGGTTGCAGAACAGCGCTTCATCTGTATGCTGGGCCAAAAAGAAGAAAAACAAAGAGGCCAAACCTAGCCCTCAGAAAGCGAAGAGCAGAAAGCCAGCGGGTCTCTCCGTACAACAAACATCCAAAACAGATCACGAGGTGGAGTCTCTTAAGGAGCTAACCCTATCTGATGGATTTACCAAATGGATTGATCTCAGCATTTACGACCATATGCCCCCAGCTTGTGATGTAGCGTGGATGGAGACCCAACAAGCCTGGTTGGATCTAGCCATCAACCATCCCATCATCTTGAACAACGGTGAATGTGCAGTCCACGTCCTAGGCGTATCCCACCTTGTCCCTACAAATGCATCGGCCGTAAGAGCTCTGGTTAAAGCTGTACAGCCAGATACCATTGCTATTGAGCAGTCACCACAGTCCACCAAGGCTTTGAGGGTCGTAGCTCAGGAGTTGGCACCCCAGTTGGATAAACTCATGGCCCTTGAGTTCCCAGTAGGCATCAGAGAGGCACACATGGCCTTATCCCCTCAAGACCGCCTGTCGATGGAGGCATGTGATTTTCGAAGGGGAGCTGGCTTTGAAGCGAGGCAATCTTCCAGAATTTGTGAGAGAGAAAGCTGACCTCATGCTTTTCGGCAGAGTTCCATTCATTGAGTGGCTGGCTGCAGCCCGCTTAGCGCCTTCTGGAAATGGGTGGAATCAGCTTGGAAGGTATTGACCTGGAGGAAAGAACCAAAGAAAGACGGGTGCTGTTTGACCCAGGATTCGAACAGGAATTCAATCGACAACTGCAGCAGCTTCAGGACCCTTCTGCTAGCTGGCACAAGCTAGGTGTCGACCCAGCATTTGACAAGTAGCAGAATACTGCTGCGACTGTGGAATTCTTCAAGAACATGAACCCCTTCAAAAAAGGCCCGGTGCCCATGCCCCCAGGTTGGGATGAGTTTCTTGAAGTCATTGGTTTTGTGTCTATACCTCCCGCTGACGAAGAAGGGTCGAGGCTCGGAAGGGTTCCGGAGGAGGTAGAATCTCGCATGACTGGGAAAGCAGCTATTTATGCTCAGACCCTAGGGGACAATCGAGACCTGGAAATGCTGGATCGCTTTGCGACTGTTGGCAGAGGGACGGTGGTCGGCTGGTGCCCTACCGAGGCCAAGGAAGGTTATTGTTGCAGTGGTGGGGCAAGCGCATGTTGCTCCCATGCGTGAGTTGGCTGCAAAGGCTGCAAGGAACAAAATGTTCATAATGTGATCTGTCCATTGTCACAGGTGCAAAATCGCTTGCGGCTGTTGGCAGAGGGACGGTGGTCGGCTGGTGCCCTCCCAAGGCCTTGGAAGGTTATTGTTGCAGTGGTGGGGCAAGCCCATGTTGCTCCCATGCGTGAGTTGGCTGCAAGGAGCGAAATGTGAAGGAACAGTTTCTCGAACACCTTCCTATTGTGTCTATATCTCACTCTGACAAAGAGAGGTTAGGGCGCCAAGTAATCATGGGGGAGGCAGAATCTCGCATGGCTGGTAAAGCAGCTCTTTATGCTCAGTCTGTAGGAAATATTCGAAACCTGCATATGCTGGGTCGCTTGCAGCAGTTGACAGTTGGCCCGCGCCCAAGGAAGTGCACTATTGCAGTGGTGGGGCAAGCGCATGTTGCTCCCATGAGTGAGTTGGCTGCAAGGAACAAAATGTTCATAATGTGATCTGTCCATTGTCTCAGGTGAAAAATCGCTTGCGGTTATTGGCAGCAGGACGGCGGTCGGCTGGCGCCCTCCCAAGGCCTAGGAAGGTTATTGTTGCAGTGGTGGGGCAAGCCCATGTTGCTCCCATGCGTGAGTTGGCTGCAAGGAAAAAAATGTTAGTAGTGTGATCTGTCCATTGTCTCAGGTGAAAAATGGAATCCAACGAGGCTTCTCCTCACAATGCATCTGAGAGTGTGCAAGCATTGCACAGGCCGTGAGTGCTCATAGTCTCAGCAGTACATGGGTGGCGTGTGAATAGTTTTAGCAGTACATGGGTGACGTGTGAATAATAGTTAGATATTGGCGCACACCCAACGCACACACACTCATACCGTACACACACAGATGCTCCTCCACCCTGGCCAGTAGTTGAGGCGGTGCTTGGTCTGTGTGTAGGCAGTGCAAGAGCAGTGCGTGCGCAATTCAAAATGCATATTCTCATGGCCAAGGTATAACTATGCTCTTGGTGCAGACGCCCTGCAGCAGCACTACTTTTTTCTGGCAAGGGCAACACACAAATGGTGCGCACTAAGCCACTAAGCTCTAACTGCTCTCTGTAGAGCGTGTGATCTAGCATTGAGGCCTGTGTGTTCTGGCGTTGAGGCCTGAGTGTGTGATCTAGCATTGAGGGCTCATGGTTTGTTTATTTATGGTTGGAACCATCCTTGTATCCATCGAATTGTTCCCAGTATGTATATATATATATAGAGAGAGAGTATGTATGCATATATATATATAGAGAGATAGACGATAATGGATACAGCAAAGCAAGACCCATGTTCATATTTCAATTTTTGTATGTCGCCTCTTTGACCTTGGCCCTTGCTATTTACTTGCAGACATTATATGTGTTTATCATATTCGAAGATGATTGGCGACTTACTTATTTGGTTTTGTTGTGCATCCATGAAGGAAAGTTCCCTTTTTTATGAATTTACCTGAATTGATGATTCTAAAACTTAGCATGCAAAAAATGGTTTGTTGATTATTCTTGAGTTCAATAGCTGATAGTAGTCGCGATACGGTGCTGGATTTTGGTAACACAGATGCCACACATTCCAATGTGTTTCGTGTGGCACACGATCGTTCAGCAAGACACACATAACGTTTTCTGATATTGTGTGAGCCGGAATTTGCACGTCAGATAGCTTCAGTGCTGTATGTAGCTTTTATTTTCAGCTACGAGGAGCAGCTTCTAGGTAGCTCCCCTGGCTTGATACACAGCTGAACCTAAAGCAAAGCAGTGAATCTGGAAGCTGACAAAAGCAGCTTTTCTGCACTGTTCAGATCTTGGGGCTTAGCCCAGCGGCTGGTTCAGGGAGCTGCCTAGAAGCTGCTTTCCAGTACTCTTCAAATCTTGGGGCTTAGTCTAGCGGCTGGGTATCAGCAATGTATAGCGGTGCTCTCACGCGTTTTATGACTTGGTGACTACTTATGTACTCCCTTAGAACTATCGGCTCTCCTGAGCCAGCTTCCCGTGGGACTGAGTCAATCTTGAGATGATCAGTGGAAGCTTCCTGTCACTAAGTCTCAGGTCATCTGTACCCTTTAGGTCCTGTCACCGCCCACTCCTTTCACAACAGGTGCCCTTTATGGGTCTCCGTGTCGTAAAGGTATCCTTGTCGACCGTGTATAGATTGGACTGTCTTGTTCCGCTGCTTAATCTACTGGTCCACTCACCAGGATGTGATTTCAAGTATAGGTTAATGGACTCTATCACGCCCAATCTTGATAATGCAACTTCCGCGAGGGCCTCTTGCCGGGCCTTGTGAAACTTACCAAACTTAATGGTGCATGGGCGCGTGGGACGCCAGTCTCATTGTGAGCAATGGAGCGAGCAGAATCTCCCAAACGGGGGTGAAAGGTCCTCTAGATTGGCTAGACGACTGGCGCGCCAGCGGGCCCTTGCTGCCGAGGGAGAGGAGGGTCCTTCCGCCACAAGGAAGTACCCCCCCATCAATCCTCCCCACTTTCGGTTCCTTCTCGTCAATGTTCGACGCCTCTGGTCTCTGATGTTGAGGATGTCTGATGAGAGATGTTGTGTGACAGGACCAGATCATCCGTTGTGCATCAGACCCGCAGCCTCATTGCGTCCCCATTCAATATGATGAAGACTACTTACTACTACTGATGATGAGGAGGACTTGAGAGGCTACGAGTGGCTGGACCTCCGGTGGCGTGACCCCATCTGCTGCTGCCACTCGTGTCTTGAGAACTTCGCTGTTTCGCCGGTGGCCGGTGTTTTTTGTATATGAGCTGCTGATCAGCAGATGCATAACGAGCTTATCGCCGTGTATCAGCATCAGCCTTAGTCGGAAGCCTCCCTTTGAGCATGTTCCCCCGGCTTACACGGAGGTGGATAACCACTTTCTTGAAGGGCGTTGCTTCTTTTTCTGCATATGCCCCCTGGGAGCGTGGCATCCCGGGCTACCACTCCTCTCGCGAGGTGCTGTTCCTCTGCACGCACCTCTGCTGCTGGTGCCTCCCCTGGAACCCCCTACGCCTCGCGGTGGAGCTTGCCTCCTGCCCCTGGCCCTCCTCCTATGCTATATAGTGCGGTTCATCGAATCTGGGGAGCATCTGCTCATGTGGATCTCCTCCGACTTTGAACTTGCGGGATACCGTCTGATCCAACAGGATCGACGGGATGTGAGTCCTTGAACCGCCTTGATTATGGATCGGATGGATTTGCAGGCTACAATGGCAACTGTTAGTGTGAAGCGGAGGCATCGCCGAGATGATGGCTTCTCTGAGCTTGGTACAAGGTTGTGTTCTTTTCTTGGTCCAGTCACTTCTGGGTTCTGTACCCCAGATATGGTTGTTTCCTTGGGTGGGACGAGGATTAGGGATCACGGAGAAGATGGTTATCAGTTTGTGCGAAGTGCCTGTCCCTAATTGTCTGTTTAGCCCAGAGTTCGAGCTGCTGATGAGGTTGCGAGGTCCATTCTTGTGGATTAGGAAATAGCACGACCAGCGGCTCTTGACGCGGGGTCTTGCCGCGGAGTATTTCATGGAAATTCGTAGGTCCTTTGGCGTCTGTTCCCTTCCTGCGAATGGAGGGGTCTAATACCCTCATCTGGTGGAGTTCGGTTTGATCTGCACATGTGGGGTTCGTTGCAATGCCTCTCGAACGTCAGGAGTCTGGGTTTAACTATGATGCTCGCGAAAAGGAGGACGATATGGTCAAGGTATACAGGTACTTGCCACCCTCGGGATATCATTGTGGATATCGGACGACGCAAGTCTGATGACCTTGCCTCTTAGAGTGAACGCGCATGCCCGTATCGAAACTTAATAATGCGCACTGGGCCCTTATGACCGATGTGTCGATGGTTCTTTCGCATGGTTAGCCGTGTTGGCCCTGACCTCGCAGTGTGGAATCCTGTAACTCAGCGCCAAGCCATGAAACCATTGTGATGGGATCCGTTTGATCCGATTTGAATAGCTGCGGATCCAGTACGGTTGAGGTTGGCTAAAGACAGACTGGAGATTAATGGTCTTGTCGGAGGCATTCGGTCTCTACGACATTTTGAACATTGCTCTCCAAGGTCGACTCCAGGCATCTGGGTTGGTCAACGGGACGCTCCCCAGGTTCCTGCCAAATGCTGCGTTCAGCTTGCTGGGCAGGGATATGGTCTCAGGGTTATGGTCCAACAAGCGACCAGTTGGATTGCACTTGGGGCCCATGCCTCAAGCAAGGACGGGACCCACTAGGAGGATCGCTGTTCTCACGAGCATACGCACATGCGTAAGCCAAGCATGGTGCAACGGTTACCAATCCGGGTGCCCATGGCCTTGGACCACTTCCAGTTCTGTGCTTACTCCGCGGCAGCTGGCGCTCCTTGCAGGCTCAATTGATGGGTCATGCTTTGGACAAGAAATAGGGAGGTACGCTCTGTCCTTTCTTGCACTGCGAAATTTTCACAATGGTCTGCAGCCCCGAGCCTGTCTAGGGTGTCTGGCATGTTGATAGGAGCTGGGATGTCAATCACAGGTGATGATATGTCTTTGTTTCCTTGTGTTTCATGCTCTGAGAACTGGGCCAGCAGTAAATTCTGGGTGGATGGGATGGTGGATGTGTTCAAACGGTGCTGTGGTCAGGGGGTTTATTGTGTTATGTAGTGATTGAGTTACCCAACACCAATCCTTTAACAATGTTCTCTAATCCACACTGTCCGGTGCACATCATGGTCAGTAAATGCTGTGGCCCATGCTCACAACTGCATAGGATTTTCTTTTTTGAACGTATAGTGTGTCTGCCACAGGCTCTTCTGTTCTGTGGTCGTTCCATGCCTCCAGCTGATGTGGTACAAGTTTGCATGTAGCCTTGTCACACCCTCGGTGGCCGTTTGTATGGTTGCTGAAGATATCCAGCTTTTGCTTTGATCGTTGATGAGGATTGGTGGCCGTTTGTTGATCCCTACCACTCCTGAATGTGTGTGGCAATAGGCTGGCTGGGTCAACTGGACTTATGATTTCATGCAAAACCTTGTAAGGAAGGGGTTGGCTTCAGAACTTACCCCTCACTCCCAAACAGAGTGCAAAGACTGCTAAGATCCCCTGTGATGCTTGTCAGAAGGCAAAGGGAAAACGTATCCCTTTTCCTTAAAGATAGCAAAACTAGGATCTCGTGCCCCATTAAACGGCCTTCACTTGGAACATCATGGTGGACATTTTATATTCGCGGGCTGCGTGGGGGAGTTTTCTGTTCTGTGTCTCAATGACCAATACTCTGGCTATGCTGAGGTCCTTGTGCTTTGGAACCAGGCGATGATGAGAGCTCCCTAGCAGTTCAAACTACCATCCTAGAGATCTGACTCATCTGCATGGATGTGTTTTCAAGTGCTACTTAGGTCTGACAGGGCTAAGGATTTATAGTGAAGTTGGGTCGAGGATTGGTCTAGAATCGTGGTGTGATTTGAGAGACTTGTCATGGCGTTACACGCTCGCAGAATGCGACTGTGGAACGGTTACAATGGGGTCCTTTCAGAACGTGTAGGAGCATTCACTTGGCGTCCGTTTAAGCTCACTAAGTCCTTCTGGCCCTATTGGCCTTCCTCGGCGTGTTATATACGCAACCGGAATGCCCTAATCAGGGTTTGACAAGACTCCTTCTGAGTTGTTCTTTGGTAGGGTTACCTGATGTAGCCGTATTGCGCCCTGTGTTCGATGAGGTTGCCCATCGCTAGTTACCTTAGAGGAATGGGAAGAAGCACATAAGCTTGGCGAAAGGGCGTTATCTGTAGACATGGTTGGGTATTCCTCTGCGGAGAGTATGTAAGGGTTTTTTGTTGGGTCCGAAGTTGCGCAGGTGGTTATACGAGAAGTAGCTGCAGTGTGAGTCTTCTATGAACAGTTTAAGCGATGAAACTGTATCCTGGGCTTTTTCCTATGATGGATCTCAGTATTTTTCTCGCCACCCCTGCGCTATCCAGGTAATAAAGGGCTTGATACTACTGGACAATGTCCTGGGCCCTTACCAACCCGATGTGGTGACCGCTTTTTTACTGGTCAGGGATGACGATGGTCCCAGGCAGGTAAATGATGGTTGCTTTGTTATAGAGTCGCGGGCGGCATTGGGCAAGGGGAGAGTCTGATGATTCCTTCGAGCTTAATTTATTCGAATCTCAGGTTGGGGTCGCGGGCCTTCCTCTGCGCCACGTTTCGATCGGTGAAGTCGTAGGAGTAGGACAGCTCGGGTCATAGTGGAACTAGAGTACAGGTCCACCTGCCACTAGTCGCCACCCCGTCCACCTTTCCGGATTAAGGCTCGCGGGAGTTGTTGATCACTTCACCCCAGGCAAAAGGAGGCCGGCCTGTTCAAGCACGCATGAGTGGCTGCGCTGGGGCTTTATTACCGGTTACTGATGATACGCTGAATCCCGTGCCCAGGTAACAATTACACTGATTGTACGTGGGGGCTTTTATTTACCTCTACTGCAACTCTCTTATAAGTGCAATGTTACCTACCAACCCCAGACAGAGATCTCTGGTCTGCAGGCTATGAAGGATAGATGCCTCCCTCCATTGCTACATGGCACCTTGGGGTCCTCATTCCAAAGTGCCATTTAATTAGGCAGAGGATTCTACTGGTCAGAGGGTTATTTGTCAAGAAACCATCGGGGCTGATGGTATTTGCGTTTAAGCTCGTTTTGTAGTTCGTGGTTTCGGCAACGTCCTGGCTGGAATTACCTGGATGTTATGCCCCGTCTCCTTAAAGAAGGTCTCGTGTGTCCTTGCTGCATCACTTATAGAAAAAGTTTGTGAGGCAGCTGGACATCAAGATGCTTTCTTGCATGCCAAGCTGGATGGTTCTGGACCTGTTCTGCTACCACCTGAGGGCTTTCATGAACTTGGTCCTGACAATGTTCCTTAGTGTGCAAGCTAATTACATCTCTTTATGGTTTGAACGCAGGCACCCAGGCTGGAAGCAAAAGATGTAAAGCAGGTTTGGTGTGGCCACGGTTTTTTTACCATGTGCAACGTAAACCTGCTCTGTATTTCGGGAGGGGATTCTACTGGGGGGTTTGGAAGATATGTTTGGTCCTGACTATTGTGGATGACTTTATCTGTGCTTTTAGTGCAAGTGGGCAAGAGGTATGCCTGATGATCAAGGCTATGGGAAGCAGCTGGGTGGGAAGTCAACGGAAAGGGTCTTTTAGGTTGTACCTGTCCAGATTCCTTTCAATGGGACATGACTGTACACTTGATTCTGACGGCAGGTGTGTAAGATCACTCTCCAGCAATCCTACATTGTTGAGCTGGTGGAGCAGTTTGGTCTCACTGCTGCTACCAGCCCAAGTTTCAGTTCCCATGTCAAGGACACTGTAATGATCCTCTGGAGAAACTCTGGCCTATAATAGCCAGTACCTCTCTCTGTGGGGGCTTTGCTGTACCTGGCTACCGCCACAAGGCGATATTTCTTTGGCTTGTTTAGCTACATGTCCAGGTTTCTGCTCAACCCATGACACACCTCGTGGGCTCAAGCCAAGCGCTATGCCTTTTGGATTTGAGAGAAACATTCCCATCTGGGCTCACTACAATCCACAGCCCTGGTTCTCTTTACTGTCGCTTAGTGATATCCTTTGCTGATGATGGGTTGACAGGAGAACGATCTCAGATGGCTATGCGTGCTTTTGCGGGGCTGTGACCTTGTGAACTGGGATGAGCAAAAGGGCAACCCACTGTTGCTGTTAGCCCAGTGAGCTGAGTATCAGGACATGTCTCCGGACTGCCAGGGAGGTGCTGCCAAGGCAATGGTTGATTTGAAAAAGTGAGAATTGATTAGGGCTGCCTTGGAACATGGTCACCATTCAGGGGTGACAACTTGGGGTCCTTGAGCTGGGCCAATGACTGTCAGATGCTCCTCGCAACAAGCACATTGATGCAGTCACATCACTATATCCAGGAGGGTGGGGATGGCGGTGGATGTTGCCTATGTTAACACTAAGGACAACTGTGCTGACCCATTCACCAAGCCCTTGGATTCCTATGGTGTTTGGTGTTCGTTTCATTCGCATGTTTGGACATGACTGCTTCTCCTATAAACGCAAATTTTGGGTACCTGTATTCTTTCTAGAATTTTTGGTTACATGTTATTCTGGAATTTTGTGGTTACATTAGAGTTTCTTCAAGTTATCATTTGGCATTAGGTTCCTATCCCGGATAGGGTTTCTATACGTTGTACCCGACTTTGATATTTAGTTGTCATTTATACTCACGTGGCAAATTTTGATTCTTGGCCCTTGTTCATACCTCCCTTTACACCTTCGGGTTTCATTTGAAGTTTCTCTCGATTTTTATTTTCGGAGTTCTTTGATTTTTTTTTTTTTTTTTTTTTTTTAATTTGTTACATATAGTTCTCTGTCACCCCGTGCATAGGTGGAGTAGATATTGTATGTCACTGTGTATAGTGGAAAGTATCCGATGTATAGCGGTGCTCTCACGCGTGTTATGACTTGGTGACCTACTGAGGACTCCCTTAGACATCGGTCTCCGAGCCAGCTTTCCCGTGGGATGAGTACTTGAGATGACTCGTGGCAGCTTCGTCACCTACGTCTCCGTCTGATCGGTAACCTGTTAGGTTCCTGTCTACCGCACTCCTTCACCACAGGTGCCCCTTATGGGTTATCCTGGTCTGTAACGTGATTCTTGTCTCGGGTTTTTTTTAGATGGTGCGCGCTTGTTCCGCTGCATTTTAATTTTATGTTCCACTCTACGGATGGTGCTTTTCAAGCTGATAGCTTGTCTGATTTTTGGGCAGGCTGTCCCGGACG
>JACBWV010000839.1:12650219-12732087 GCA_013435795.1 Chlamydomonas sp. ICE-L
AACCTTAGCCTCCTTTTTCGTGAATTGCGAACTCCTGTGTCTCTGGTGGAATTTGCCGGTATAAATATTCTGTATATTCATAAAAATCGAGTATGTCAATTTTTTGATGTTTTTCATAAAACCTGAAAATGTGGTTGGTGACACAAGGACGAACGGACGAACGGACGAACCAACAGACATTTTAATGGGGCTCATCCCTCTTCAAAAATAAAGGGCGCCTGGAGGCGCGTCCCGAATGAAAATGTCTTATATTTGGGATATCTTATATAATGTTTCGTTTTTTTGTGATTTGAAGTGAAACCTGAAAAGTAGGTTGTGACGGACACACACACACACGGACATTTTTGACAGGCTAATCCCTCAATCAAAAATAAATTTTTTCATTCGGGTATCTGGAGATTTTTTTCATTCGGGTATTTCTGGGGTTGCCCACTGAACCCGCCTCTGAACCTAGCCGCTTGGAGAGGCAACCAATCAGGTGCTTTCGTCCTATTCAATTTTTCTCCCAACCTCGGACGTCTTATCTACTCAAGTGTTCCACAAGGATACCATAACACGATTTACCATCAGATTATTATACCTAGGGCTGTCAAGCTTTATACCGCCCGGTATTTATTTTACCGTGTACCGTACGATATATCGTACGGTAAAATAAGCAAACCGTACGGTATTTTGGGGGTCCATCGTGTTTACCGTACGATATATCGTGTTTGGTCCAAATCGGCTTTGGCTTGGGCTTGCGACTCGGCAGGTCGGCGGTTTGTTTCTCGCCAGAAGCACCTGAGTCTGGGTCAGGGAATTTATACCGTACGATATATCACGATATATCGTACGGTAATAGACCACGATATTACCGTGTTTTTCTATCTCCCTCAGTATTGGTCCATTTGACTTAATTTTAAGTGTATGGACGTGTACACGGTATTTCCTGTTATATCCCCTTGGTCTTACACTGTTTTTTCCCCGAAAGGGTATAAAAATACCGTACGGTATATCACGATATATCGTACGGTAATTGAAAATACCGTACGGTATTGACAGCCCTAATTATACCTCTCATTTCTGTGGTCGGCCAAGGGATCCGCCTCTGACCTTCCCCGTTTGGAGAAGTTTCGAGTGCTACATGTCACATCTGCACGACCCTGCAATTTCAGTTTCATTGGCCAAATTCACTTTTTCAGCTCTCGCTCCCCCACCCCCCTTGAACCCAACTCAGAGCCGCTAATCGTGGGAACTGTGTGAGCTTAGGACTGAGGTTAGTCTCTGTAGACTTGTATGAGTATGAGGATGGGGTTGGGATGGGGGTTCAACTTCGCGCCGATCTGGCACGCCAGGTCCGCAGCCAGGTCAGCAACGTACCCTAAAATTGTTCTACGACCCCCTTTAGTCTGACCAAGTTGAACTGGCGGGCAATCTTTCGTCTACGTTCTTGCACCCGCTTTGCGCTCCACTATCCGACAATGTCTTGGACCCCACCACAATGGAAGCTGTGCTCCTTTACCGAAGCTGATGTCGTCCTCGACTCTTCCTCTGGGTTTAATCCTCTTGCATGCCCTGGGCCGGTCTGGATCCCAATCCTGGGTTTGCACGCGCACGTTTATTAGTTCCATCTCTCGGTATCTTTGTCTCCCTCTACGCGACGGAATTCCAACGTCTAGGCATCACGTACGAAGATGCGACAGCTCTGGCAGCCTCTGCGGTCAACCTCACTGCTAATTACCAGCAAACACCTTCTACAGGTCAGCAACAACGCGAATGTAGTTCATAGGTGCGAATACTTCCTGGTGCTTGCATGTCCCACCATCTGTTGCCCACCTCCTGGGGGAGTGCATGGGAGGGGTTGCATGTTTCGTTTGGGGGGTGGGGTGGGGATAATGTTGTTGCATGTACATGTGTGTTGTGGCCATCGGCCACTCAAGTGTCCGTGTGATGGGGCTGATCATGGCAACAGTGCACGATGACAACCTTCTACCTTACGTGAATGGGGATAGAAATATGAGTGGTTGGGGGGGTACCTTCAACCTTCCAAAACTCACCTCCATTGTCTATACCCCAAAATGTGTGAGGAGTGTGTGGGTGGAGAAGACAGGCTTCCATCGTTACAACGGGCATAGCAGTAAGTAGTACATCTGAATAAGCCATTCCAGACTCAGATGTGCATCAAGCCCCGCTCAGGCAGGTGTGTGTGTGTGTCTTCGGTGGTGGTAGAAGGGAAAGGTCATGCCGTAGATACAAGGGGATCACTGCCCTATTTTTATCTTTAATTAACCTGAATGGTTTCGAAGATACAGCACAACCAAACGCAACTGGACGACCTTCTGGAGACCGTACTAAACCAAAACCAAAACTGAAACCGTTCAAGGCGAGCGGTACAACCCTGCCGATCACTGTTGGGGAAATCCCGAAAAGTGTCCGGGGTTTCCCCACAAGATCAACTTTTCCCGAGGGGGTTGTAGGACAATTGTTTGCAGAGGGTTGGCTCCAAGCAACTTGAGTGGTAGTATCAGCCTCAGGCCTCAGTTCCAGCCTCTATGTCAGCCCCGCTGGCTACCACAACTGTGCTGTATTACATGTGTTTGTCCGTGTGTGCGCTTTTGCGTGTTAGTGCGTGTGTGTGTGATTTGTAATGCTTCCTCTCCTTAGACTGCACTTGTGTCAACACACTACAGGTGCTCCAAAGGCCTGTTACATCATCACACCATTACATCATTTGTTGCTCTTTTCTGCTGCACTCAGCTTCCATGCTTTGTTTTCCGCAACTGTTGCTTTGCTTTGAAGCATTTTCAGGTTAAACAAGTCCTTGATTCATGGTGTATGCATCTAATGAGGGTGTTGGAAGGGGGGGGAAGGTCAGGGGGGGTATGTGTGGGGGGGTTTGTGGGTGGGTGGGTGTTTGAAGGGGGGGGGGGGGGGGGGGGGTCAGGGGGGTATGCGTGTGTGGGTTTAAGTTTGTGTGGGTTTGTGTTAGAAGGAGGGGGGGAGGGGGGGAGGGGGAGGGGAGGTCAGGGGGGGTATGTGTGGGTGGGTGTTCAGGCGGGGTGTAGGCTGAACAAGTGCTTGATTCATGGTGTATGCAACTAAGACATGCTTCAACCTTCTGTATTACCTGAGCAGCAGAAGTGTTTTGCTAGTGGCGGCAGTGGTAGTGCTAGATTGCAGGCTTTTTGTGCCCTGGAAAGTTGATGTATGTATGTATGTTCCAGTCCAGGGGTAGGCCAAGTAGGCTTAAGGGACTTGCCCAACCGTGATAGGAACAGCTTCAAAAGAAAGAGCATTGATGAACTCAACCCCAAACTGGAAAGTTGATATGTGCACCCTATTGCCCGTGAGAGGTAGATCTGCAGCCTCTGCGGCTCCGGCTGCGTTGCTAGTGGCAATGCTATATTGCGCGTTTTTAGTCCCTCGGAAGTTGATGCGTGCACCCTATTGCCCGTGAGAGGTAGCTCTGCAGCTCTGGCTCGTGAGGTGGCTGTGGTAATGCTAGGTATATTTCAGGCTTTTAGTTCCCTGGAAAGTTGATGTGTGCACCCTATTGCCCATGAGAGGCAGCTCTGCAGCCTTGGCTCTTTTGCTAGTGGCAGTGGTCATGCTAGAGTGCAGGCTTTTATCGCCCTGGAAAGCTGATGTGTGCACCCTATTGCTCGTGAGGTGGTACCTCTGCAGCTTCGGCCGCTCCGGCTCGAGCTGACCAGCTTCCCCCTTGCTGTCAGCCTTGGACAAAAGGTGTGTGGTTGTGGTTGGTAGGTTGTGTTGAGTGTTGGTTACCAGCTTCCCCCTTGCTGTCAGCCTTGGACAAAAGGTGTGTGGTTGTGGTGTGTGGTTGTGTTGGGTGTTGGGTTCCAGCTAACGACCGACAGACCCATGACCATTGCTGGCAGCCGTTAAAAGTGCATCAGTGGTTGTGATACAAGGGATGTTTCATTGGTGTGTGGTGGTTGGTGTTGAGTGTTGGGTACAAGCTTACGACCGACAGAACCACGACCATAGGTGACAAGCGAACACTCCGATAGAAACCATTACAACCTAACTCCTTAGGAAAAGCACATCAGTGGGGACGTTACAAGGGATGTTTCATGGGAACCAATGTTTTTCCTTTCATAGTTACACTTGGGCCTGAATCTCACTCGAATTTCTGCCGATCTTAAGCCTTCAGAGTAGCGTCACAGAAAATCACCTCATTTACCGTTTGGCTTTGTACAACAAACCGATATATGCGCTCGCTCAACTATATAAATGTAAGATTTTAGGCATTCAGAATAGGGGCACAGAAAATTACCCATTCACCGTTTGGCTTTATACAACAAACCAATATATGCGCACGCACAACTCCCAGTCCTGCAGCCAGGAAACTGTGAAGCTCTCTCAGCAAAACAACTCTCCGACACTAGTTAAGCTCAGAAGCAAAGAAGAGAAAAGCAGTTCCATGCAACGGCTGCATCCTACCGCCCAAGCTAATCGCTCTATTAGCAGGTTTTTTAAAATATGTCAAAAGTTCACATTCATATCCCGTTTTTTCGTTTTGATTTTTCGTGATCCAAACTCTCTGCATGTTTCACAAGCACAATGTCACCATCCAAAGCAATTTGGCTGCTTGCAGTCTTCAGCAGATCTTAATATGAGAGCTGTAAACATCCCAGATTCTCATTGGACCCACGCAGGACGCAGCGTCCTGAACAGCCCTGCCACCATCATCAGGCCATGGCTTTCTCCTGCTCAGCTACCAAAGCCATCTGTGGCTGACCCCCCAAGCTGAGAACCCTGCCCATGCTCATCACGCCCGAGGTGAAGTTAACCAGAATCTCATGCACGTTGCCGGTGGCAGGCACAGTGATGAACACAGTTGAGTTGCATAGGAATGGCGTTACGAAGGGAGCCGCAAAGTTGGCGGAGAAGCCTCCCTCAGAAAGCTGCAAAACACAAGGCATGGGTGGAGGCTGGTTAGTGCAGGCAGGCAGATAGGCAGGTATGGGTGGAGGCTGGTTAGTGCAGGCAGGCAGATAGGCAGGTATGGGTGGAGGATGGATGGTTAGTGCAGGCAGGCAGCTGGGCAGGTATGCGTGGAGGATGGATGGTTAGTGCAGGCAGGCAGATAGGCAGGTATGGGTGGAGGATGGTTAGTGCAGTCAGGCAGATAGGCAGGTATGGGTGGAGGATGGATGGTTAGTGCAGGCAGGCAGATAGGCAGGTATGGGTGGAGGATGGTTAGTGCAGTCAGGCAGATGGGCAGGCAGGCAAGCAGAAAGGCAGGATGTGCGCATATTCCGACTTCAAGGGGAAGTACCACTCCGACCAAAGTCGGCACACTCTGGCCAAAATCAGCACAATGTGATGTGTTGAAGCGATTGCATCAAACGATGATTGGCACAGAGCTTAAGGAAGTTTGCAATATCATGATCAAATCAGGGTACTACATTTTATCAAGTTGGTCAGCGCTTAAAGCGCACACACGTCAAATTGGTCAGCGCTTTGTAGTGCAAAAAGCGCAAAAATTGCGTGCTGCGCGCACAGAGGGTTGAAAAATTGCGCTTTGTAGTACCCTGGATAGAATACACAATTTGACAAAAACCTATCATGGATGGCTGCCATGCACTGATACAGATACTGATTATGATACAGATACTGATTATGATACAGATACTGATACAGGGCAGGGAGCCACCATGTTATGACAAGTTGGTGGGAGGTGGGTGCAAGTAGGGTATGGGTGGGAGGGTAGGGTGTGGGGTGGGAGTTGAGTTGTGTTGGGTGGGAGTTGGGTGGGAGGGTAGGGTGTGGGGTGTGAATATAGGGGTCAGCTATATGAGATGTGGGAGGAGTGGGAGGGCAATCGTGGCTCTCGTTGGCTCCCGTGACATTAACATGTGGCCAATGGTGTGGATGCATGGCAGTGGTGTGGGTAGAAGATGACGTGAGGGGTGGGGGTGGGGCTTGTTGGAGAGGGGGGGAAGGAGATTCAACATAGATGCTGCTGATGGCTTCCCCGGTGACGCCGTGATACATAAACATGTGGCCAATGGTTTGTGTGGAATGCAGTGGTGTGGGTGGACGATGACGTGAGGATGGGGGGTGGGGCTTGTTGGAGGGGGGAGGAATGAAACTCAATTGATGCTGCTGATGGCTTCGCCGGTGACGCCGTGATACATGACCATGAGGCCGACTCTGTGGATGGCCACATGCGATGTTTGCTTGGCAGGCCCTGTGCTCGAATCACAAAGCCATCACTGCCCAGGCCAGTGCCCGAGTGATTGGTCAGGGTCACTTTGGAGTTCCACGAGAGTCAGTGCGGTAGAAGCGGGGTGTGGCAATGAAGGGGCCAGACTGGGCAGCTGTCCAAAAGACACCTGCGCATGTATGGTTGATCTGTCAATGTGGGGGCAGACTGAGCAGGGGTCTATAGACACGAGCACCATAAGGTTGGGTGTGTCATGTGGGGGCCCAGACAGACTTGGCAGCGGTCCCAAGACACCTCGCGGTATGGTTGGTCTGTCAATGTGGGGGCCAGACTGAGCAGGGGTCTATAAGACACGTGCACATATACGGTTGGTGTGTCAATGTGGGGGCCAGACTGAGCAGGGGTCTATAAGACACGTGCACATATACGGTTGGTGTGTCAATGTGGGGGCCAGACTGAGCAGGGGTCTATAAGACACGTGCACATATACGGTTGGTGTGTCAATGTGGGGGCCAGACTGAGCAGGGGTCATTAAGACACGTGCACATATACGGTTGGTGTGTCAATGTGGGGGCCAGACTGATAAGCGGGTCTATAAGACAGTTCACATATATCGGTTGGTGTGTCAATGTGGGGAATGTGGGGCCAGCTGACATGGTCTATACGACACGTGCACATATACGGTGTTTTGTGTGCTCAATGTGTGGGGCCAGACTGACGGGGTCTATAAGACACGTGCACATATACGGTTGGTGTGTCAATGTGGGGGCCAGACTGAGCAGGGGTCATTAAGACACGTGCACATATACGGTTGGTGTGTCAATGTGGGGGCCAGACTGAGCAGGGGTCTATAAGACACGTGCACATATACGGTTGGTGTGTCAATGTGGGGGCCAGACTGGGCAGCGGTCCAAAAGGCACCTGCACATGTAAGTGGTGTGTCAATGTAAGGGCCAGACTGGGCAGCGGTCCAGTAGGCACCTGCACATATACATACAAGGTCACTGATGAAGGGTGACAACATGACCCAGAGAGTCCCTGTCTCCTACATGTCCACTCACAAACAGGACAGGATAGGGTTGTTTTGGTGCACAGACTTGTGCATGGGGGCCGAACATTGAAGTACACGGTTGATGGGTGCACCACCCCCTGAACATTAAAAGGAGGGAGACTGGCAGAATATGGCGGTGCACGATGAGGGTTTGGATTTATCGGCACGCATAAACACTGGAAGTCCAAGGATTAGGGTATAGGGCACCGTTCGGTAGAGGCTAGCCTGGCCAGCTGTCTAGGTCACACATGGGGCAGAGTACCAGGGTCGGTTCAGGGTAAAATCATTTGCAAAAGTCAAGTGTTTCAAAGTTCTGAAACCTAGGTGTAGGAGCCCTTACCGATGTGCCCAATGTGTGGTTCAGCCGGGTTCAGGGTATATATCATGCGAAGGAGGCAAGTGTTTCCAAGTTCTGAAACCAAGGTTTAGGAACACTAACTAGGAACACCTCCCGTGCTCGTCATATCCCTGCCCTTCATTGCTCTCTTATGCATGCCCAGCTCTTTAAGATCTCTTACCAGGGGCACCTTCCGCAAATCCTCCAATCATCTCGTCACATCCCTGCCCTTCATTGCTCTCTGATGCATGCCCTGCTCTTTATGATCTCTACCAAGGGCACCTTCCGTGAGGCCTCCAATCTGCTTGTCACATCCCAGCCCCTTGCCCTTCTCCCTGCCCTTCATTGCTCTCTAACGCATTCCCTGCTCTGCTCATCCCCGCCCTGCCCCTTGCCATGTTCCCCTGCCTTCATTACTGCTCTCTAACGCATGCCCTACTCTTGAGGAACACTTACCAGGGCCCCCTTCTGTGAAACCTCCAATCCTGGGGTTGGAAGCGTTGATGTACGTGGCTGTCACGTCGCTAGTTGACGCTAGACGGCGGTCATGGTCGTGGCCAGTGTGATCCTCCTCACTAGTGTGGTTTTCCTCGCTGGGGTGTTGTTCCTCGCTAGTGTGGTTTTCCTCGCTGGGGTGTTGTTCCTCGCCAGTGTGGGTTGTCCTCGCTGGGTGGGTTCCTCGCCAGTGTGTTGTCCTCGCTAGGGGGGGTGTTACCTCCCCAGTCAGTGTGGTTGTCCTCGCCGTGTGACTATGGGGAACAGTTACGGCCAGCACACTGTCGATTGCAACCAAACAGCACGATTGTGTACTACAATGGGGAGGGTAGAGGGTTTATGTGTCAACTCTTGTGTCTTTACACATGTTGACATGTGTGGGTCGGCGATGGGGGTGGAGGGGAAGATGCAGCCATGTGAAGAATGGCAGTGCCAGCATGCTGCTGCTGCAGCCAAAAGACATACTCATAAAGGGATGTGTGCTTTGGGGTGGATGGGGGGGCACTGTGTGAGGTGAAGAGTGGGGTACTGTGTGAGGTGAGGAGTGGGGTACTGTGTGGGGTGTAGGGGGTCACTGTGTTGGGTGCGTGTAGGGGGGCATTGAGGTATTGTGAGAAATTGTGTGTCAGCCATCATGGGCGTGCTTGTGTGTGTGGGTGTGTGGGTGTGGGTGTGGGTGTGTGGGGGGGGATTTGTGGTTCACGGTCTAGTTAAACCCTACCTCCCCACCCCCCACCCCCAACGTCTCCAACAACAACACACCCACTGGGAACATCTGCGTCATCTTCATCCCTGGTGGCAGCTGTTCCATGTTAGTGGTAGCTGGCCCATACAGGTGCTGGTGCACGCCATCTTCATCCCAGTCACGCACCTCTTCAGTCTCATACTTCTCAGAGCCATGGCAGCCAGCGCAAGGGAAGCGGTTCACCACTGTACCCTCCTGGTCCACCATGATGGCCTCGCCAGTGCCAGTGTGGGCAGCAAAGATATAGTTGTCGACCACGACGAGGTGGTAATGTCCAATGGGCACGTACATGGTCTTGGAGAAGCTGAAGTCTCCAGACATGGCTGCCTCTGTGGCGTTGTAGGTGGCCACCAGGCCATGGGTCTCAGCCTGAGTGGTCAGGGGTGGGTGCAGGGTGCATGTTTGGGTTTAGTTTGAGGATTTAAGCCTGGTAGGCAGTTTGAGTGTGTGTGTGTGTGCGTGCGTAGGGGGGGGGGGGGGGGGGGGGGGGGGGCAAGTTTCCGTGATTGCAGGCAGCCCGAGATCAGGGCCTCAGATTGAGTGGTTGGAATTGAGCAAAGGGTAATGATGGGTGGAGGGCTTTTAGTATTTCAGCTTATAGGTGTTGTTGCAATTCGTACAGAACCCTGCCCTTGCTCACTGACTTACTTGAAATTTAACTTGGTTACAAAGCCTCAGCCAGCAATTTAGCTGCTCGCCGTCTTTGGCAGTACACAAATGATTACCAGGAAAATACTCTCACTTCCACCTTGGGTGGTACAGCAGCAGTACGTATGCATGTATGTTACAGTCTATGTATAGGGCAAACATGCTGAAGGGACTTGCCCAACCGAGCAGTACAGCAGCAGTACAAGCAAATAGGCTAAAGGGACTTGCCCAACCAAGCAGTTCAACAGAACCCTTCCCCTGTTCACTCACATACAGCAGATGAGTCATCCACCCTGGCGGTACAGCAGCAGTACAACATAACCCTGCTCCTGTTAACTCACATACAGCAGATGAGTCTTCCACCTTGGGTGGTACAGCAGCAGTACAACAGAACCCTGCCCCTGTTCACTCACATACAGCAGGTGAGTCATCCACCCTGGCGGTACAGCAGCAGTACAACAGAACCCTGCCCTGTTAACTCACATACAGCAGATGAGTCTTCCACCTTGGGTGGTACAGCAGCAGTATAACAGAACCCTGCCCCTGTTAACTCACATACAGCAGGTGAGTCTTCCACCTTGGGTGGTACAGCAGCTCCACACCGTTTTCAGCCCCCATGCTAGCATCGTTTCCGTTGACAGCGAACATACTCCTGGTGATCGCCATGCGCCGCATGTAACCAGGCATCTGCGACATGTCACGTCTGAGGGCGGGGGTAGGGTGGGTGGGCGGGGGTGGTGGGTGTGTGGGGTGGGGAGTGCGGGACATAAGTGGAGTATCACCCAATCCATGTTAGGGAATTCTGAGGATGCCATTGTGTGCGCCCTTGCTTACTTACCCAGAATCCACATCTAGTTGTGAAAATGTCGGAAATGTAAGACAAATGTTGGGTATCTTCGCAAGCCGCAGTTAACAGGGGCAACAAACTTAGGATTTCCCTATCAACCGCAGACAGAAACTAATAAATAGCAGCTACCGCAAATTCGAAATGCGTGGCTGCAAGTTGAATCATGAGCCCTTTCACGAATGTTCACAATCTGTGTATAGTGTTACCCAAAATAATAAATATGCATACTTCAAATAATAATGAACTACCCGATGAATCATTCTGCATTGAACCCTGCTTGCTAGGCAAAAAAACAGCTCCCACTGACCGGCCTCTGGCTGTTTGTGTTGTTAACTCCAGCCTTCTGCTGTGGCCTGACAAACTTGCCTTATCAAATTATGATCCAGGCTTAAGAACCAGACTTCCAACAACATGGGATATCTGGATAATAATAGCCCCTATGCATAATATAACTCACCACAACTGGAGCAACAGTGGAGTTGGTCGTCACAGCGCCACTCATAGTCACAAGTCCAGTGCTCATGAAGTTAATGAACTGGAAGGGGGAAGGAAAATTTGATTTTGAAATAATAAAAAATTGGAAAATTTGAATTTCAAATTTGAAACGGGTAGAAGGTTAATTATAATTTGAAAATTGGACATCATCAACTTCATGAGTAGTTGAGTACTGGATGAATTGGACGGGGAATAGATAAAAGGGAAATTTGAATTTAACTTGGTCATCATCAACTTCATGAGCACTGGCTGGGTGAACTGGAAGGGGAATAGATTAGAGGGAAATTTGAATTTGAAAATTGGTGATCATCATCACGAGTACTGCACGGACAGGCAGGGGAGTGCGGCTGTACGGTAGGTACAAGGGGGCTTTTAAATGTCATGCTTTCAAGCAGAGTGGTGGACTCCAATTGGACTTGAGGGGATGTAACATGGAAAACAGGACTACCGAAGCATTGACGGCTTGGAATCGAGACACTTAAACACTCAGGCACGCCCATGCTGTGCCCAATGCATGAAAGCGCTCCCCGCCCTAATCGTCAAGCTCAAGCCCCTACTAACCCACTCAGCAAAAATGTTACACAGGGGCGTACGTACATGCTGGTCATTGCCGCCGCGAGCGCGGAAGACGGCCATGCTCTTGTGATCAGCAGTCAGGCCGAGTTGTTGAGTGATCCCAGGCACCGACACTCGGTGGGATAGGGTGAACGACGGGAGCTCCACGACCGCGACGTTGGTGTTGTTGGGGTTGTTGTCGGCGATCATCAGCCGACTCGTCGCGACCATCCACTCCCCAGTGGGTACATTATATAGCGCTGAGCAGGAGAGAAGGCTCCCCAGGAGAAGGGCCGCGAGGGCACTGAGTGGCATACGCGTGAGACAGGCCTGCATCTTGGCGGTGATTGAGAAGCGCTTAAATGTGGTCTCATCCGGTCCCAACTGGAGTATATATATGCGCTACTAACTGTATGCCTCCGTCCCGACAGGACGCCACGCTCGGTCCGTACACCTGTCTACCCCTACTATCATACCACTTCGTCTCAACAGGTACCACTTCGTGGTACGAAGTGCCGATAACCTTTTTTCGCCCAGATGTCTTCATAACTGGGAAACGTGATTCGGAAGCTCCCTGGCCGGAGGAGGTCCTCGGTGGGGTATGGAGGTGGGGGGCTACGGGCTCGGGGCTACGGCCTACGGGGGGCGCTAGGTAGTAGTAGAAGAGGAAGTGAGTGTGTGTGTGTAGTGGTGGTGGGGGTGGGGTTGGGTCCCAGCCTCCCAGGTTGGGTGGGTGGGGTGCCTGGGGTGGGGTGGGGGGGTACAGTGGGGGACTGGGGGTGCAGGGAGGGGGTGGCACGCGTTCGGAGTTCCTTGGCGCGCTGTTTTCTACTCTTTACACTTACACTTATACAGCACCCCCGACGCTCCACACGTAGCGTCTGTATCGCGGTGGATGCATGATGCGAGCGAAAAGGTAGAGATAAATTCGAACCGTTTGCTTTGTTGAGATCAGAAGATCTATCATCCCCAAGTGAGATTCGCGTCCTGGCGAGAGGGAGCAACAGAAGCAGAAGCAAACTCATGAGTATCATCAGAAGCGGCAGCAGCAGCTTGTTGCTCGTGCTGGTCTGCTTGCTGCCATCCCCAGCAGTCCGCGCCTACACGTCTACGTCCACCTGCGTCTGGCTGAGTGATTCCGGGCAGTGTGTGTGGAACCTGCTGTATCCGCTCTCCGCACTGCTGCCTGCACTCACCAGCAGCCCTCCCTCCAGCCTGAACGCCAAATCCAGGTAATGTAGCGATTCGACCCAGGTGATGCTCCGAATCCCTAGACGATGCTGCCAGTCGGCCACACCCAATGACCCAGGCGATGCCCCGAATTCCCCAGACAGTGCTGCGACTGCCCCAGGCGATTATTTGCATTTCCCACTGGCTGCGAGGGACAGACTGCGAGACACAGAGGGTGACAAAAACAGCAATGACGGCACAAAAAACGGCTAAAACGGCTAACTCAGCAAAAAAAACAGCTTCGACCGACCCGCCAGGGAACCCTCAGTCCCTCCTCCCCTCTTTCCTTGCCCCTCCCTCTCTCCTCCTTCATGCCTCCTCCCTCTTTTCTGTCTCCAACCCCCCTCCCTTACTTCCCATCCACCCTCCCCTCTCTCCATATGGCCCCCTTCCTCCTCTCCTTCCCCCACCCACCAACCCACCCACAACCACCACAACACACACTCGTCTGCTCCCCATCTCTTCCTCCTCCCCCTGCCCACCCCCAAGGCCCCAACCCCACAACAACACAAAAACTCATCAGTCTTCCCTTCTTCTCTCTACCGCTTCCCTGCCACTTTAGCTGCAAGGTTTGATCGTGAAGAAGACTACGGGGGGACAAAAGGCAGACCTGTGGGTGATTCAACCAAGCAGATCCAATCCACCGAAAACTTGCGACCCATTGAATCTCGCTAAGAACACTGGACTCGCGCAACCGCAATACGACTTGCCTGCAGCATCTTCTTTACATGCAGTTGGGCCGGGAATCTGTCCTTTGACCTCAAAATACCTCATTCAGCCAACTCTGCCGCGCCCTCGGTACAGCAAAGTATGCCGAGTATACTGCACAGGGACATGTTTCCCGATTCTATGGTAGAAAACTTCGACTTCCGTCCGGTTAACACTTGCTGAATCAAAAATCGCAGCGCCGTGCTTAACGATCATCCATACAATGAAAAGAGATTGCATAGATAGGATGAGCCGTCCAAGTGCGAGGAATGGAAAGGAAATGGCTACTCACATCCACTGGCTGCCAAGCCTGACAAATGTGGTGCACTTGCATCGTGAAAGTGCGCATGTGAGAAATGAATGGTGGCAACGCTCACAGGCAGAGAAGAGAAGCATGGTGATATGAAGAAATTGCAATTGCTCCCAAGCTGGGAAAATTAATTGTTGGCTCTTTCTTCCCTGCTCTGGCAAGCTCACTTTGAGCGCTGGCTGGCGGTGTTGCGCGCCCTCGTGTCCATTAGGGCCGTTGGCACGTTTTAGGGAGCATGAGCAGCAGGACGCATCAAGAAGTTTGCATGGCTCCTCTCCTCGTCAGTCTGAAGAGCTTGCCCTTCGGTCTGACGAAGAGCTCGCTGGCTGGCTGTATCTGCCGCCCTTCTGCCTTCATTTGGCTGGTTTTGCGCGTGCAAGGTGGCATCCAGAAGCAAAAGATTATAGACGATGAGTCTCAGCGCCATAGTAAGTCTGAACAGGCGCTCAGAATGAATGCGGAAAAAGATGGATACAGATATATATAGTATGAGCGCGCGCGCAATTCTTATTTATCGCATCTGTCATTTTGAAATTTGGGTGCGGAGTTGGGTGGGAAGTCGGCACAGTAAACCCTAACCTGAATAACGAGAATCCGATAGGCAGCCAGTGCCAGCTCAGATAGCCAGCTAGCGCCAGCTCGTGGAATTCCTGTATGTTTACATATATATAGATGTATGTTCCAGTCCAGTCCAGGGGTAGAAAAATAGACTAAAGAGATATCCTCAACCCCACAATTACCTCACTACCACCTCACTACCACCTCACTACTACCTCACTGCCACCTCACTACCACCTCACTACCACCTCATTACTACCTCACTACCACCTGCCTCATGTACTCAGGTTTGTTGGGCCGTCCTGGAGTTCGTGATCAGCCAAATTGGGGACGAGCTGGAAGAACTACTGTTGGCTCTGGCTGGACTGATGGCCCGACTGCCACATCCCCTGAAGTAATAAACACCCCCGCAAACGCCAGAACCCAAACCCAAGAATCGTAAATCTTGGTAACGTGGTTATGTCTGCCACACTCGATGCCATGTCATCAGGCTTTTTTGGCAGAGCCCCCCCCTTCTATCTGGGGGGCGGGCGCCCCCAGGGTAACCCTGTTTTCCGTTTGCTCGACCGTCCGTACTACGACAAAAAAAACTGGCCCTAACTGGCCCATGTCGTAAACCCTGGCTTCTGTCTGCTGCACTTGACTCTGGTGCCACCGATAGCCAACACCTTCTACCAATTTACAAAGCGATTTTGTATTTATTTTCGCAAGCGAATCGTCTAGGATTTGTCTTGTCGGCTTTTCTTGGAAGCTTCTAGGCAACTCTTTAAGACAGTCAGTCGCACAAGCCAGTCAAGCCTGCCACACTCACTGCACCAGGGTTTTTGGCAGCTTCTAGGCAGCTCCACAAGCCAGTAAGTCGCACAAGCCACTCAAGCCTGCCACTCTCAATGCGTTGTAACGCATCAGGGCTTTTTTTGCCTTTCTTGGCAGCTTCTAGGCAGCTCCCTAAGTCAGTCAGTCACATAAGCCACTCAAGCCTGCCACTCTCAATGCGTTGTAACGCATCAGGGCTTTTTTGGCCTTTCTTGGCAGCTTCTAGGCAACTCCACAAGTCAGTCAGTCGCACAAGCCACTCAAGCCTGCCACTCTCAATGCGTAGTCACGCATCAGGTTTTTGTGTGCTTTTCTTGGCAGCTTCTAGGCAGCTCCACAAGTCAGTCAGTCGCACTGTTCACCATTGTCCGGGCCCCCGTCGTTTACCTTTTGTTGTGGTTTAATTCACCAATTTCTCCCATCTGAATATGACTATTTCCATTTCTGGACTTCAACTTCAACTTGGTTACATAGCTTCAGCCAGCAATTTGGCTGTTCGCCGTCTTCATAATAGTCGGCAGGAAAAATAAAACCAGGAAAATGTAAACGCAAACAAATCCCTTTTTGTATTATATTTCCCCCCTCCTCTTCTTCTGAACGATGAAAAACAGTACCGTTCAAACAACTTATCATTCCGGTACCTATCAAAAAATACTTGATCCAATCTCTGCATACATTCATAGATGAACAGAGGAAGCTTCGCTAAACTTTCAACTTCTGGATTGCACATCAGGTAATATAAAGGAATCATTTAACTGTCGGATCGGAAAATCAGGGTCTGATACTCTTCTCGAATTCAGGAAGGCTTCGTCAGTACATTTAAAGACCACATGATGTTCATCTTGAACGGTTCCAGAATCACGTGGGTAACACACTTGATCCCTCCAAAGAACGACTGGACGTTCCCATCTATCAGTTTCCACCTTCAGGAAGTGGGAGGAAGTTCTAAATATTTACATACTACGCACCACCTATGGTAGGTCTCGGATGAGATACCGGTAATTAGGCATTTCAGGTTTCCCACTCTCATCCCATGAGGAGGACGTTCAAGTCTTCCTTCCTTGTGATCCGGAGCTTTCATCTGTAGGGCGTGTATCTGATGACTTGGTGTCATAGTGAAAGAAATATGATTGGAGAATAGGACCTTCTCCACTTTATTCCAGTTAACTGGTTTAAGTCTCTTAGGTCCCACACCTCCATAATATTACTCCATTAAGGGCGACTGGAGGCGCGTCCCGAATGAAATTATTCGAATCCTTAATTCAATGTATTATATTAATTAAATTGAATTGTATTTAATGTTGTGTTATTTTAATTCGATGTATTCCTTTCCATTTAATTTAATTTACGTGATTTGAATGCATGTAATTGCTTAAAATTGTATCAATTCGAATAGGATAAAATTTGAAGGGCGCCTGGAGGCTTTAAATTAATTGAATTACAACGAATGGATTGATGATTTAGCTTTGTTAACTATAAAGTGACGAAAAAGAGAGTTTTTGAAGGGTTGTTGATTTTTAAGCAGTATTGAACGTTTCTGTAATGTAATGAAATGCATGTATGTAGAGTGACTTTTGTTTTAAGAATTTGATGCAAGAAAAATGAGGCCAATCAGGTGTATGGTTGATTTTACGGGATTTGTACAAGATATTGCATGTTTCGGCCCAGCCCAGACGTGAACGGTATGTCCCGTCCTCCTGAACGGTTTTTTGGCCAGCGGCAGGTGGCGTGGCTTGCCCCTGCCCCCGCCCGGTGGCCCCCGCCCCAGCCCCCGCCCCAGCCCCTGCCCCCGCCCCCGCCCTGTGGCCCCCGCCCCTGCCCCACGCACGGCCCTGAGGTGGGGTCCGTGGGCTAATCGTAGTGCCCTAGGGGAATGTTTCGTCCATTGTGATGCTTACATGTTTCGCCTCGAATTTTTGACGACAATTCTGCTCCTAAACCTATGTATATGCACATGTTTGAGTTGAGTTTTTCAAGGGGTTCAAATTTGAAATGTTAGCTCAGAACACCCTGAAATCAAATTGTTAACCGATAATTGTAGCTTTTGGGCCCAACCTGAGCTCCTTTTCGTGAATTGCGAAGCTCATGTGTGCTCTGGTGAGAATTTGTCCGGTATAAATAAGTCTTATAATTCATCAAAAATATAGAATGTTCAATTTTTTGATGTTTTTCATAAAACCTGAAAATGTGGTTGGTGACACAAGGACGAACGGACGAACGGACGAACGGACGAACCAACAGATATTTTAATGGGGCTAATCCCTCTTCAAAAAATCTGGATATTTTTTTCATTCGGGTATTTCTGGGGTTGCCCACTGAACCCGTCTCTAAACCTAGCCGCTTGGAGAGGCAACCAATCAGGTGCTTTCGTCCTATTCAATTTTTCTCCCAACCTCGGACGTCTTATCTACTCAAGTGTTCCACAAGGATACCATAACACGATTTACCATCAGATTATTATACCTAGGGCTGTCAAGCTTCATACCGCCCGGTATTTATTTTACCGTGTACCGTACGATATATCGTACGGTAAAATAAGCAAACCGTACGGTATTTTGGGGGTCCATCGAAAAGATTGAAAGATTACAAGGGGCTCATGTCCTAGCAGTGAAACAACACCGCCCTAAAGTCGGACTCGAGAAACCACCCGCCGTCTTCCGGCAGCGGGGCTCGAACTCCGGTCACCGAAGCCTTAATGACCGGGTCTGGACCATACCGCCCTCCAGATTGGGCCACTACTATCGTAAAGAAAGATTACAAGGGGCTCATGTCCTAGCAGTGAAACAACACCGCCCTAAAGTCGGACTCGAGAAAACCACCCGCCGTCTTCCGGCAGCGGGGCTCGAACTCCGGTCACACGATATATCGTGTTTACTGTACGATATATCGTGTTTGGTCAAAATCGGCTTTGGCTTGGGCTGGCGACTCGGCAGGTTGGCGGTTCGATTCTCGCCAGAAGCACCTGAGTCTGGGTCAGGGAATTTATACCGTATGATATATCGTACGGTAATAGACCACGATATTACCGTGTTTGTCTATCTCCCTCAGTATTGGTCCATTTGACTTAATTTTAAGTGTATGGACGTGTACACGGTATTTCCTGTTATATCCCCTTGGTCTAACACTGATTTTCCCCCAAAAGGGTATCAAAATACCGTACGGTATCGATACCGTACGGTATATCACAATATATCGTACGGTAATTGAAAATACCGTACGGTATTGACAGCCCTAATTATACCTCTCATTTCTGTGGTCGGCCAAGGGATCCGCCTCTGACCTTCCCCGTTTGGAGAAGTTTCGAGTGCTACATGTCACATCTGCACGACCCTGCAATTTCAGTTTCATTGGCCAAATTCACTTTTTCAGCTCTCGCTCCCCCACCCCCCTTGAACCCAACTCAGAGCCGCTAATCGTGGGAACTGTGTGTGCTTAGGACTGAGGTTAGTCTCTGTAAACTTGTATGAGTATGAGGGTATGAGTTGGGAGTATGAGTTGGGATGGGGGTATGAGAGTATGAGGGTATGAGTTGGGAGTATGAGTTGGGATGGGGGTTCAACTTCGCGCCGATCTGGCACGCCAGGTCCGCAGCCAGGTCAGCAACGTACCCTAAAATTGTTCTACGACCCCCTCTAGTCTGACCAAGTTGAACTGGTGGGAAATCTTTCGTCTACGTCCTTGCACTCGCTTTGCGCTCCACTATCCAACAATGTCTTGGACCCCACCACAATGGAAGCTGTGCTCCTTTACCGAAGCTGATGCCGTCCTCGACTCTTCCTCTGGGTTTAATCCTCTTGCATGCCCTGGGCCGGTCTGGATCCCAATCCTGGGTTTGCACGCGCACGTTTATTAGTTCCATCTCTCGGTATCTTTGTCTCCCTCTGCGCGACGGAATTCCAACGTCTAGGCATCACGTACGAAGATGCGACAGCTCTGGCAGCCTCTGCGGTCAACCTCACTGCTAATTACCAGCAAACACCTTCTACAGGTCAGCAACAACGCGAATGAAGTTCATAGGTGCGAATACTTCCTGGTGCTTGCATGTCCCACCATCTGTTGCCCACCTCCTGGGGGAGTGCATGGGAGGGGTTGCATGTTTTGTTTGGGGGGTGGGGTGGGGATAATGTTGTTGCATGTACATGTGTGTTGTGGCCATCGGCCACTCAAGTGTCAGTGTGATGGGGCTGATCATGGCAACAGTGCACGATGACAACCTTCTACCTTACGTGAATGGGGATAGAAATATGAGTGGTTGGGGGGGTACCTTCAACCTTCCAAAACTCACCTCCATTGTCTATACCCCAAAATGTGTGAGGAGTGTGTGGGTGGAGAAGACAGGCTTCCATCATTACAACGGGCATAGCAGTAAGTAGTTCATCTGAATAAGCCATTCCGGACTCAGATGTGCATCAAGCCCCGCTCAGGCAGGTGTGTGTGTGTGTCTTCGGTGGTGGTAGAAGGGAAAGGTCATGCCGTCGATACAAGGGGATCACTGCCCTATTTTTATCTTTAATTAACCTGAATGGTTTCGAAGATACAGCACAACCAAACGCAACTGGACGACCTTCTGGAGACCGTACTAAACCAAAACCCAAACTGCAACCGTTCAAGGCGAGCGGTACAACCCTGCCGATCACTGTTGGGGAAATCCCGAACAGTGTCCGGGGTTTCCCCACAAGATCAACTTTTCCCGAGGGGGTTGTAGGACAATTGTTTGCAGAGGGTTGGCTCCAAGCAACTTGAGTGGTAGTATCAGCCTCAGGCCTCAGTTCCAGCCTCTATGTCAGCCCCGCTGGCTACCACAACTGTGCTGTATTACATGTGTTTGTCCGTGTGTGCGCTTTTGCGTGTTAGTGCGTGTGTGTGTGATTTGTAATGCTTCCTCTCCTTAGACTGCACTTGTGTCAACACACTACAGGTGCTCCAAAGGCCTGTTACATCATCACACCATTACATCATTTGTTGCACTTTTCTGCTGCACTCAGCTTCCATGCTTTGTTTTCCGCAACTGTTGCTTTGCTTTGAAGCATTTTCAGGTTAAACAAGTCCTTGATTCATGGTGTATGCAACTAATGAGGGTGTTGGAAGGGGGGGGGAAGGTCAGGGGGGGTATGTGTGGGGGGGGTTGTGGGTGGGTGGGTGTTTGAAGGGGGGGGGGGGGGGGGGGGTTAGGGGGGGTATGCGTGTGTGGGTTTAAGTTTGTGTGGGTTTGTGTTAGAAGGAGGGGGGGAGGGAGGGGGGAGGGGGAGGGGAGGTCAGGGGGGGTATGTGTGGGTGGGTGTTCAGGCGGGGTGTAGGCTGAACAAGTGCTTGATTCATGGTGTATGCAACTAAGACATGCTTCAACCTTCTGTATTACCTGAGCAGCAGAAGTGTTTTGCCAGTGGCGGCAGTGGTAGTGCTAGATTGCAGGCTTGTAGTGCCCTGGGAAGTTGATGTATGTATGTATGTTCCAGTCCAGGGGTAGGCCAAGTAGGCTTAAGGGACTTGCCCAACCGTGATAGGAACAGCTTCAAAAGAAAGAGCATTAATGAACTCAACCCCAAACTGGAAAGTTGATATGTGCACCCTATTGCCAGTGGTTGTGTTGTGTGTAGGGTACCATGTAACGACCAACAGACCTTCGTCTATTGCTGGCAGCCGTTAAAGGTGCATCAGTGGGTATGTGACAAGGGATGTTTCATTGGAACCAATCTTTTACCTTTCATAGTTACACTTGGGCCTGACCCCCGCTTGAATATCTGCCAGTTTCAGGCCTTCAGAATAGGGGCACAGTAAATCACCCCATTCACTGTTTGGCTTTGTACAACAAAGCGATACATGCGCACGCACAATTATATCAATATAAGATTTCAGGCCTTCAGAATAGGGGCACAGAAATTAACTTCTCCCATTTACCGTTTGGCTTTATACATCAGACCAATATATACGCACGCACAACTATATAAAAATAAGATTTCAGACATTCAGAAAAGGGGCACAAAAAATTATCCATTCACCGTTTGGCTTTATACAAGTAACCAATATATATTAGTAACCATTATATACGCACGCACAACTCCTAGTCCTGCAGCCGGGAAACTGTAAAGCTCTCTCAGCAAAACAACTATCCGACACTAGCTAAGCTCAGAAGCAAAGAAGAGAAAAACGGTTGCAGACAACGGCTGCATACTTCCGCCCAAGCTAACTGCCCTATCAGCATATTTCTTAAAATGTCAAAAGTTCACATTCCTATCCGCCTTTTTTCGTCTTGTTTTCTTTTTTTCGAGATCCAAACTCAGTGCATGTTTCACAAGCACAATACCACCATCCAAAGCAATTTGGCTGCTTGCAGTCTTCAGCAGATCTTAATATGAGAGCTGTAAACATCCCAGATTCATGTTGGACCCACGCAGGACTCAGCGTCCTGAACAGCCCTGCCACCATCATCAGGCCATGGCTTTCTCCTGCTCAGCTACCAAAGCCATCTGTGGCTGACCCCCCAAGCTGAGAACCCTGCCCATGCTCATCACGCCCGAGGTGAAGTTAACCAGAATCTCATGCACGTTTCCGGTGGCAGGCACAGTGATGAACACAGTTGAGTTGGATAGGAATGGCGTGACAAAGGGAGACGCAAAGTTGGCGGAGAAGCCTCCCCCAGAAAGCTGCAAAACACAAGGCATGGGTGGAGGCTGGTTAGTGCAGGCAGGCAGATAGGCAGGTATGGGTGGAGGCTGGTTAGTGCAGGCAGGCAGATAGGCAGGTATGGGTGGAGGCTGCTTGGTGCATGCAGGCAGATAGGCAGGTATGGGTGGAGGCTGGTTAGTGTAGGCAGGCAGATAGGCAGGTATGAGTGGAGGATGGTTAGTGCAGTCAGGTAGATGGGTAGGCAGGCAAGCAGAAAGGCCGGATGTGGGGCGCATATTTCGACTTCAAGGGTAGGTACCGCTCCGACCAAAGTCGGCACACTCTGGCCAAAATCAGGGCAATGTGATGTGTTGAAGTGATTGCATCAAACGATGAATGGCACAGAGCTTAAGGAAGTTTGCAATAACATGATTGAATACACAATTAGACAAATACCTATCATGGATGGCTGCCATGCACTTATACAGATACTGATAATGATACAGATACTGATACAGGGCTGGGGGGGGGAGCCACCATCTTATGACAAGTTGGTGGGAGGTGGGTGCAAGTAGGGTAGGAGTTAGGTGGGAGGGTAGGGTGTGGGGTGTAATATAGGGGTCAGCTGGATTAGATGTGGGAGGAGTGGGAGGGCAATCGTGGCTCTAGTTGGCTCCCGTGACATTAACATGTGGCCAATGGTGTGGATGCCTTGCAGTGGTGTGGGTGGAAGATGAGTTCGGTGGGGTCGGGGCTTGTTGGAGAGGAGGGAGGGAGATTCACATAGATGCTGCTGATGGCTTTGCCGGTGCGGCCATAATACATATGGCCAATGGTGTGGATGGATGTAGTGGTGTGGGTGGAAGATGACGTGAGGGGTGGGGGTGGGGCTTGTTGGAAAGGGGAGGTAGAAGACTCACATTAATGCTGCTGATGGCTTCCCCGGTGATGCCGTGATACTTAACATGTGGTCAATGGTTTGTGTGGATGCAGTGGTGTGGGTGGACGATGACGTGAGGGGTGGGGGTGGGGCTTGTTGGAAAGGGGGGGGTAGAAGACTCACATTGATGCTGCTGATGGCTTCGCCGGTGACGCCGTGATACATGACCATGAGGCCGACTCTGTGGATGGCCAACATGCGATGTTTGCTTGGCAGGCCCTGTGCTCGAATCACAAAGCCATCACTGCCCAGGCCAGTGCCCGAGCGATTGGTCAGGGTCACGTTGGGAGTTCCACGAGTGTCCGTGCGGTAGAAGCGGGGTGTGGCAATGAAGGGGCCAGACTGGGCAGCGGTCCAAAAGACACCTGCGCATGTACAGTTGGTGTGTCAATGTGGGGGCCCTTAGGGCCCAGACGTGCCCCTAGCGTGCTTGGAACACGATTCTGGTTAGATTTCTGTACTTGGAAGACCAACAAAAAAAATCACCGGTTCAGCCGGGTTCAGGGTATATATCATGCGAAGAAGTTAAGTTCTGAAACCAAGGTTTAGGGACACTAACCAGGAACACCTCCCGTTCTCTTCATATCCCTGCTCTTCATTGCTCTCTTACGCAACCCCTGCTCTTTATGATCTTACCAGGGGCACCTTCCGAAGCCTCCAATCATCTCGTCACATCCCTGCCCTTCATTGCTCTTTAATGCATGCCCTGCTCTTTATGATCTCTACCAGGGGCACCTTCCGTGAGGCCTCCAATCTGCTCGTCACATCCCAGCCCCTTGCCCTTCTCCCTGCCCTTCATTGCTCTCTAACGCATTCCCTGCTCTGCTCATCCCCGCCCTGCCCCTTGCCATGTTCCCTGCCCTTCATTACTGCTCTCTAACGCATGCCCTACTCTTGAGGAACACTTACCAGGGGCCCCTTCTGTGAAACCTCCAATCCTGGGGTTGGAAGCGTTGATGTACGTGGCTGTCACGTCGCTAGTTGACGCTAGACGGCGGTCATGGTCGTGGCCAGTGTGATCCTCCTCACTAGTGTGGTTTTCATCGCTGGGGTGTTGTTCCTCCCTAGTGTGGTTTTCCTCGCTGGGGTGTTGTTCCTCGCCAGTGTGGTTGTCCTCGCTGGGGTGTTGTTCCTCGCCAGTGTGGTTGTCCTCGCTAGGGGGGTGTTCCTCCCCAGTGTGGTTGTCCTCGCCCGTGTGACTATGGGGAACAGTTACGGCCAGCACACTGTCGATGCAACCAAACAGCACGATTGTGTACTACAATGGGGAGGGTAGAGGGTTTATGTGTCAAACTCTTGTGTCTTTACACATGTTGACATGTGTGGGTCGGTGATGGGGGTGGAGGGGAAGATGCAGCCATGTGAAGAATGGCAGTGCCAGCATGCTGCTGTTGCAGCCAAAAGACATACTCTTAAAGGGATGTGTGCTTTGGGGTGGATGGGGGGGCACTGTGTGAGGTGAAGAGTGGGGTACTGTGTGAGGTGAGGAGTGGGGTACTGTGTGGGGTGTAGGGGGTCACTGTGTTGGGTGCGTGTAGGGGGGCATTGAGGTATCGTGAGAATGTGTGTGTCAGCCATCATGGGCGTGCTTGTGTGTGTGTGTGGGTGGGTGTGGGTGTGTGGGGGGGGATTTATGGTTCACGGTCTAGTTAAACCCTACCTCCCCACCCCCCACCCCCCACGTCTCCAACAACAACACACCCACTGGGAACATCTGCGTCATCTTCATCCCTGGTGGCAGCTGTCCCATGTTAGTGGTAGCTGGCCCATACAGGTGCTGGTGCACGCCATCTTCATCCCAGTCACGCACCTCTTCAGTCTCATACTTCTCAGAGCCATGGCAGCCAGCGCAAGGGAAGCGGTTCACCACTGTACCCTCCTGGTCCACCATGATGGCCTCGCCAGTGCCAGTGTGGGCAGCAAAGATATAGTTGTCGACCACGACGAGGTGGTAATGTCCAATGGGCACGTACATGGTCTTGGAGAAGCTGAAGTCTCCAGACATGGCTGCCTCTGTGGCGTTGTAGGTGGCCACCAGGCCATGGGTCTCAGCCTGAGTGGTCAGGGGTGGGTGCAGGGTGCATGTTTGGGTTTAGTTTGAGGATTTAAGCCTGGTAGGCAGGTTGAGTGTGTGTGTGTGTGCGTGCGTAGGGGGGGGGGGGGGGGGGGGGGGGGGGGCAAGTTTCCGTGATTGCAGGCAGCCCGAGATCAGGGCCTCCAGCTTGAGTGGTTGGAATTGAGCAAAGGGTAATGATGGGTGGAGGGCTTTTAGTATTTCAGCTTATAGGTGTTGTTGCAATTCGTACAGAACCCTGCCCTTGCTCACTGACTTACTTGAAATTTAACTTGGATACATAGCCTCAGCCAGCAATTTAGCTGCTCGCCATCTTTGGCAGTACACAAATGATTACCAGGAAAATACTCTCACTTCCACCTTGGGTGGTACAGCAGCAGTACGTATGCATGTATGTTACAGTCTATGTACAGGGCAAACATGCTGAAGGGACTTGCCCAACCGAGCAGTACAACAGCAGTACAAGCAAATAGGCTAAAGGGACTTGCCCAACCAAGCAGTTCAACAGAACCCTGCTCCTGTTAACTCACATACAGCAGATGAGTCATCCACCCTGGCGGTACAGCAGCAGTACAACAGAACCCTGCCCCTGTTCACTCACATACAGCAGGTGAGTCTTCCACCTTGGGTGGTACAGCAGCACTACAACAGAACCCTGCTCCTGTTAACTCACATACAGCAGATGAGTCTTCCACCTTGGGTGGTACAGCAGCAGTACAACAGAACCCTGCCCTGTTCACTCACATACAGCAGGTGAGTCTTCCACCTTGGGTGGTACAGCAGCTCCACACCGTTTTCAGCCCCCATGCTAGCATCGTTTCCGTTGACAGCGAACATACTCCTGGTGATCGCCATGCGCCGCATGTAACCAGGCATCTGCGACATGTCACGTCCGAGGGCGGGGGTAGGGTGGGTGGGCGGGGGTGGTGGGTGTGTGGGGTGGGGAGTGCGGGGCATAAGTGGAGTATCACCCAATCCATGTTAGGGAATTATGAGGATGCCATTGTGTGCGCCCTTGCTTACCTACCCAGAATCTACATCTAGTTGTGAAAATGTCGGAAATGTAAGACAAATGTTGGGTATCTTCGCAAGCCGCAGTTAACAGGGGCAACAAACTTAGGATTTCCCTGTCAACCGCAGCCAGAAACTAATAAATAGCAGCTACCGCAAATTCGAAATGCGTGGCTGCAAGTTGAATCGTGAGCCCTTCCCCGAATGTTTACAATCTGTGTATAGTGTTACCCAAAATAATAAATATGCATACTTCAAATAATAATGATCTACCCGATGAATCATTCTGCATTGAACCCTGCTTGCTAGGCAAAAAAACAGCTCCCACTGACCGGCCTCTGGCTGTTTGTGTTGTTAACTCCAGCCTTCTGCTGTGGCCTGACAAACTTGCCTTATCAAATTAGGATCCAGGCTTAAGAACCAGACTTCCAACAACATGGGATATCTGGATAATAATAGCCCCTATGCATAATATAACTCACCACAACTGGAGCAACAGTGGAGTTGGTCGTCACAGCGCCACTCATAGTCACAAGTCCAGTGCTCATGAAGTTAATGAACTGGAAGGGGGAAGGAAAATTTGATTTTGAAATAATAAAAAATTGAAAATTTGAATTTCAAATTTGAAACGGGTAGAAGGTTAATTATAATTTGAAAATTGGACATTATCAACTTCATGAGTAGTTGAGTACTGGATGAACTGGACGGGGAATAGATAAAAGGGAAATTTGAATTTAACTTGGTCATCATCAACTTCATGAGCACTGGCTGGGTGAACTGGAAGGGGAATAGATTAGAGGGAAATTTGAATTTGAAAATTGGTGATCATCATCACGAATACTGCACGGACAGGCAGGGGAGTACGGCTGTACGGTAGGTACAAGGGGGCTTTTAAATGTCATGCTTTCAAGCAGAGTGGTGGACTCCAATTGGACTTGAGGGGATGTAACATGGAACACAGGACTACCGAAGCATTGACGGCTTGGAATCGAGACACTAAAACACTCAGACACGCCCATCCTGTGCCCAATGCATGGAAGCGCTCCCCGCCCTAATCGTCAAGCTCAAGCCCCTACTAACCCACTCAGCAAAAATGTTACACAGGGGCGTACGTACATGCTGGTCATTGCCGTCGCGAGCGCGGAAGACGGCCATGCTCTTGTGATTAGCAGTCAGGCCGAGTTGTTGAGTGATCCCAGGCACCGACACTCGGTGGGATAGGGTGAACGACGGGAGCTCCACGACCGCGACGTTGGTGTTGTTGGGGTTGTTGTCGGCGATCATCAGCCGACTCGTCGCGACCATCCACTACCCAGTGGGTACATTATATTGCGCTGAGCAGGAGAGAAGGCTCCCCAGGAGAAGGGCCGCGAGGGCACTGAGTGGCATACGCGTGAGACAGGCCTGCATCTTGGCGGTGATTGAGAAGCGCTTACATGTGGTCTCATCAGGTGTCAACTGGAGTATATATATGCGCTACTAACTGTATGCCTCCGTCCCGACAGGACGCCACGCTCGGTCCGTACACCTGTCTCCCCCTACTATCGTACCACTTCGTCTCAACTGGTACCACTTCGTGGTACGAAGTGCCGATAACCTTTTTTCGCCCAGATGTCTTCATAACTGGGAAACGTGATTCGGAAGCTCCCTGGCCGGAGGAGGTCCTCGGTGGGGTATGGAGGTGGGGGGCTACGGGCTCGGGGCTACGGCCTACGGGGGGCGCTAGGTAGTAGTAGAAGAGGAAGTGAGTGTGTGTGTGTAGTGATGGTGGGGGTGGGGTTGGGTCCCAGCCTCCCAGGTTGGGTGGGTGGGGTGCCTGGGGTGGGGTGGGGGGGTACAGTGGGGGACTGGGGGTGCAGGGAGGGGGTGGCACGCGTTCGGAGTTCCTTGGCGCGCTGTTTTCTACTCTTTACACTTACACTTATACAGCACCCCCGACGCTCCACACGTAGCGTCTGTATCGCGGTGGATGCATGATGCGAGCGAAAAGGTAGAGATAAATTCGAACCGTTTGCTTTGTTGAGATCAGAAGATCTATCATCCCCAAGTGAGATTCGCGTCCTGGCGAGAGGGAGCAACAGAAGCAGAAGCAAACTCATGAGTATCATCAGAAGCGGCAGCAGCAGCTTGTTGCTCGTGCTGGTCTGCTTGCTGCCATCCCCAGCAGTCCGCGCCTACACGTCTACGTCCACCTGCGTCTGGCTGAGTGATTCCGGGCAGTGTGTGTGGAACCTGCTGTATCCGCTCTCCGCACTGCCGCCTGCACTCACCAGCAGCCCTCCCTCCAGCCTGAACGCCAAATCCAGGTAATGTAGCGATTCGACCCAGGTGATGCTCCGAATCCCTAGACGATGCTGCCAGTCGGCCACACCCAATGACCCAGGCGATGCCCCGAATTCCCCAGACAGTGCTGCGACTGCCCCAGGCGATTATTTGCATTTCCCACTGGCTGCGAGGGACAGACTGCGAGACACAGAGGGTGACAAAAACAGCAATGACGGCACAAAAAACGGCTAAAACGGCTAACTCAGCAAAAAAAACAGCTTCGACCGACCCGCCAGGGAACCCTCAGTCCCTCCTCCCCTCTTTCCTTGCCCCTCCCTCTCTCCTCCTTCATGCCTCCTCCCTCTTTTCTGTCTCCAACCCCCCTCCCTTACTTCCCATCCACCCTCCCCTCTCTCCATATGGCCCCCTTCCTCCTCTCCTTCCCCCACCCACCAACCCACCCGCAACCACCACAACACACACTCGTCTGCTCCCCATCTCTTCCTCCTCCCCCTGCCCACCCCCAAGGCCCCAACCCCACAACAACACAAAAACTCATCAGTCTTCCCTTCTTCTCTCTACCGCTTCCCTGCCACTTTAGCTGCAAGGTTTGATCGTGAAGAAGACTACGGGGGGACAAAAGGCAGACCTGTGGGTGATTCAACCAAGCAGATCCAATCCACCGAAAACTTGCGACCCATTGAATCTCGCTAAGAACACTGGACTCGCGCAACCGCAATACGACTTGCCTGCAGCATCTTCTTTACATGCAGTTGGGCCGGGAATCTGTCCTTTGACCTCAAAATACCTCATTCAGCCAACTCTGCCGCGCCCTCGGTACAGCAAAGTATGCCGAGTATACTGCACAGGGACATGTTTCCCGATTCTATGGTAGAAAACTTCGACTTCCGTCCGGTTAACACTTGCTGAATCAAAAATCGCAGCGCCGTGCTTAACGATCATCCATACAATGAAAAGAGATTGCATAGATAGGATGAGCCGTCCAAGTGCGAGGAATGGAAAGGAAATGGCTACTCACATCCACTGGCTGCCAAGCCTGACAAATGTGGTGCACTTGCATCGTGAAAGTGCGCATGTGAGAAATGAATGGTGGCAACGCTCACAGGCAGAGAAGAGAAGCATGGTGATATGAAGAAATTGCAATTGCTCCCAAGCTGGGAAAATTAATTGTTGGCTCTTTCTTCCCTGCTCTGGCAAGCTCACTTTGAGCGCTGGCTGGCGGTGTTGCGCGCCCTCGTGTCCATTAGGGCCGTTGGCACGCATTAGGGAGCATGAGCAGCAGGACGCATCAAGAAGTTTGCATGGCTCCTCTCCTCGTCAGTCTGAAGAGCTTGCCCTTCGGTCTGACGAAGAGCTCGCTGGCTGGCTGTATCTGCCGCCCTTCTGCCTTCATTTGGCTGGTTTTGCGCGTGCAAGGTGGCATCCAGAAGCAAAAGATTATAGACGATGAGTCTCAGCGCCATAGTAAGTCTGAACAGGCGCTCAGAATGAATGCGGAAAAAGATGGATACAGATATATATAGTATGAGCGTGCGCGCAATTCTTATTTATCGCATCTGTCATTTTGAAATTTGGGTGCGGAGTTGGGTGGGAAGTCGGCACAGTAAACCCTAACCTGAATAACGAGAATCCGATAGGCAGCCAGTGCCAGCTCAGATAGCCAGCTAGCGCCAGCTCGTGGAATTCCTGTATGTTTACATATATATAGATGTATGTTCCAGTCCAGTCCAGGGGTAGAAAAATAGACTAAAGAGATATCCCCAACCCCACAATTACCTCACTACCACCTCACTACTACCTCACTGCCACCTCACTACCACCTCACTACCACCTCATTACTACCTCACTACCACCTGCCTCATGCACTCAGGTTTGTTGGGCCGTCCTGGAGTTCGTGATCAGCCAAATTGGGGACGAGCTGGAAGAACTACTGTTGGCTCTGGCTGGACTGATGGCCCGACTGCCACATCCCCTGAAGTAATAAACACCCCCGCAAACGCCAGAACCCAAACCCAAGAATCGTAAATCTTGGTAACGTGGTTATGTCTGCCACACTCGATGCCATGTCATCAGGCTTTTTTGGCAGAGCCCCCCCCTTCTATCTGGGGGGCGGGAGCCACCAGGGTAACCCTGTTTTCCGTTTGCTCGACCGTCCGTACTACGACAAAAAAAACTGGCCCTAACTGGCCCATGTCGTAAACCCTGGCTTCTGTCTGCTGCACTTGACTCTGGTGCCACCGATAGCCAACACCTTCTACCAATTTACAAAGCAATTTTGTATTTATTTTCGCAAGCGAAACGTCTAGGATTTGTCTTGTCGGCTTTTCTTGGAAGCTTCTAGGCAACTCTCTAAGACAGTCAGTCGCACAAGCCAGTCAAGCCTGCCACACTCACTGCACCAGGGTTTTTGGCAGCTTCTAGGCAGCTCCACAAGCCAGTAAGTCGCACAAGCCACTCAAGCCTGCCACTCTCAATGCGTTGTAACGCATCAGGGCTTTTTTTGCCTTTCTTGGCAGCTTCTAGGCAGCTCCCTAAGTCAGTCAGTCACATAAGCCACTCAAGCCTGCCACTCTCAATGCGTTGTAACGCATCAGGGCTTTTTTGGCCTTTCTTGGCAGCTTCTAGGCAGCTCCACAAGTCAGTCAGTCGCACAAGCCACTCAAGCCTGCCACTCTCAATGCGTAGTCACGCATCAGGTTTTTGTGTGCTTTTCTTGGCAGCTTCTAGGCAGCTCCACAAGTCAGTCAGTCGCACTGTTCACCATTGTCCGGGCCCCCGTCGTTTACCTTTTGTTGTGGTTTAATTCACCAGTGCTTCTTTGTGTACAGTCCTTCCCAATATTGAGGTTTGGCAAGTATATTTAGCCTATTTGGCTGCACCTTGTCCGGCCAGACCATAAAAACACATGCGCACCATGAACCAAGCACATGTCTCCCTGGGCCAACGTTTGGCTCTTTCTTTTCTGTTGTCTCCGTGAAATGCAAAAGCAAACGCAAAGCAATTTCCAGAGTTGACATCGTTGTTTCAAATCCATGGCCATGGCCATGGCCTGTGGCGAAAGCTGCCCGAAAGTACCGAGGGTACACGATCGTACGTTAGTGACTGCCACGAGCTCCACAGAGCACATATAGAGCCAGGGAATCGATCAATCACCATCCAATTGTGCCATCCATCACATTGCCTGAAGTTTAATTGTCAGAAGTTCAGAACTGCGCGATTCTGCCCCGGGGTCAAAACGAACCAAATCCACCTGGGGAGACGATTGTGTATCCCACTTGTATGTACGACTCGTGAAACATGATATTTTTGCACATTTGGGGCTGTTTGAATCAAAATATGGGAGATCTGCCCTTTCTAGTCTGTATTCCAAATATGGACCTTTCAAATTTGATGCCAGCGTTGGACCTTTTGGGAAGATGTATTTCAAGTCGAGAATGAAAATTGCTTGGAAAAAGTGGAAAAGTGTATCCCCCCCCCCCCCCCCTCTGAATTTAGTCTTGTTTAGCCATGTTGAGGCCAATATAATGTTCAAGCACGTTTGTTGCTTAACCTGCTAAGAGACATGCCAAAACGTGTCCTATTCTCCAATGTTGGGAGGGGTAATCTGCAGAATTGCGCCACAAGGGTTCCAAAACACTTTCTCCCATCTGAATATGACAACTTCCATTTCTGGACTTCAACTTCAACTTGGTTACATAGCTTCAGCCAGCAATTTGGCTGTTCGCCGTCTTCATAATAGTCGGCAGGAAAAATAAAACCAGGAAAATGTAAACGCAAACAAATCCCTTTTTTTATTATATTTCCCCCCTCCTCTTCTTCTGAACGATAAAAAACAGTACCGTTCAAACAACTTATCATTCCGGTACCCTGCGGTACCTATCAAAAAATACTTGATCCAATCTCTGCATACATTCATAGATGAACAGAGGAAGCTTCGCTAGACTTTCAACTTCTGGATTGCACATCAGGTAATATAGAGGGATCATTTAACTGTCGGATCGGAAAATCAGGGTCTGATACTCTTCTCGGATTCAGGAAGGCTTCGTCAGTACATTTAAAGACCACATGATGTTCATCTTGAACGGTTCCAGAATCACGTGGGTAACACACTTGATCCCTCCAAAGAACGACTGGACGTTCCCATCTATCAGTTTCCACCTTCAGGAAGTGGGAGGAAGTTCTAAATATTTACATACTACGCACCACCTATGGTAGGTCTCGGATGAGATACCGGTAATTAGGCATTTCAGGTTTCCCACTCTCATCCCATGAGGAGGACGTTCAAGTCTTCCTTCCTTGTGATCCGGAGCTTTCATCTGTAGGGCGTGTATCTGATGACTTGGTGTCATAGTGAAAGAAATATGATTGGAGAATAGGACCTTCTCCACTTTATTCCAGTTAACTGGTTTAAGTCTCTTAGGTCCCACACCTCCATAATAGTATTCCATTAAGGGCGACTGGAGGCGCGTCCCGAATGAAATTATTCGAATCCTTAATTCAATGTATTATATTAATTAAATTGAATTGTATTTAATGTTGTGTTATTTTAATTCGATGTATTCCTTTCCATTTAATTTAATTTACGTGATTTGAATGCATGTAATTGCTTAAAATTGTATCAATTCGAATAGGATAAAATTTGAAGGGCGCCTGGAGGCTTTAAATTAATTGAATTACAACGAATGGATTGATGATTTAGCATTGTTAACTATAAAGTGACGAAAAAGAGAGTTTTTGAAGGGTTGTTGATTTTTAAGCAGAACGTTTTTGTAATGTAATGAAATGCATGTATGTAGAGTGACTTTTGTTTTAAGAATTTGATGCAAGAAAAATGAGGCCAATCAGGTGTATGGTTGATTTTACGGGATTTGTACAAGATATTGCATGTTTCGGCCCAGCCCAGACGTGAACGGTATGTCCCGTCCTCCTGAACGGTTTTTTGGCCAGCGGCAGGTGGCTTGGCTTGCCCCTGCCCCCGCCCGGTGGCCCCCGCCCCAGCCCCTGCCCCCGCCCCCGCCCTGTGGCCCCCGCCCCTGCCCCACGCACGGCCCTGAGGTGGGGTCCGTGGGCTAATTGTAGTGCCCTAGGGGAATGTTTCGTCCATTGTGATGCTTACATGTTTCGCCTCGAATTTTTGACGACAATTCTGCTCCCAGACCTATGTACATGCACATGTTTAAGGGGTTCAAATTTGAAATGTTAGCTCAAAACACCCTGAAATCAAATTGTTAACCGATAATTGTAGCTTTTGGGCCCAACCTGAGCTCCTTTTCGTGAATTGCGAAGCTCATGTGTGCTCTGGTGAGAATTTGTCCGGTATAAATAAGTCTTATAATTCATCAAAAATATAGAATGTTCAATTTTTTGATGTTTTTCATAAAACCTGAAAATGTGGTTGGTGACACAAGGACGAACGGACGAACCAACAGACATTTTAATGGGGCTAATCTCTCTTCAAAAAATCTGGATATTTTTTTCATTCGGGTATTTCTGGGGTTGCCCACTGAACCCGCCTCTAAACCTAGCCGCTTGGAGAGGCAACCAATCAGGTGCTTTCGTCCTATTCAATTTTTCTCCCAACCTCGGACGTCTTATCTACTCAAGTGTTCCACAAGGATATCATAACACGATTTACCTTCAGATTATTATACCTAGGGCTGTCAAGCTTTATACCGCCCGGTATTTATTTTACCGTGTACCGTACGATATATCGTACGGTAAAATAAGCAAACCGTACGGTATTTTGGGGGTCCATCGAAAAGATTGAAAGATTACAAGGGGCTCATGTCCTAGCAGTGAAACAACACCGCCCTAAAGTCGGACTCGAGAAAACCACCCACCGTCTTCCGGCAGCGGGGCTCGAACTCCGGTCACACGATATATCGTGTTTACCGATCGATATATCATGTTAGGTCCACATCGGCTTTGGCTTGCGACTCGGCAGGTCGGCGGTTCGATCCTCGCCAGAAGCACCTGAGTCTGGGTAAGGGAATTTATACCGTACGATATATCGCGATATATCGTACGGTAATAGACCACGATATTACCGTGTTTAACTATCTCCCTCAGTATTGGTCCATTTGACTTAATTTTAAGTGTATGGACGTGTAAACGGTATTTCCTGTTATATCCCCTTGGTCTAACACTGATTTTCCCCCAAAAGGTATACAAATACCGTACTGTATCGATACCGTTCAGTATATCACAATATATCGCACGGTAATTGAAAATACCGTACGGTATTGACAGCCCTGATTTTACCTCTCTTTTCTGTGGACGGGCCAAGGGATCCGCCTCTGACCTGCCCCGTTTGGAGAAGTTTCGAGTGCTACATGTCACATCTGCACGACCCTGCAATTTCAGTTTCATTGGTCAAATTCACTTTTCAGCTCTCGCTCCCCCACCCCCCTTGTACCCAACTCAGAGCCGCTAAACGTGGGAACTGTGTGTGCTTAGGACTGAGGTTAGTCTCTGTAAACTTGTATGAGTTGGAGGATGGGGTTGGGATGGGGGTTCGATTTCGCGCCGATCTGACACGCCAGGTCCACAGGCAGGCCAACAACGTACCCTAAAATTGATCTATTACCCTCTCTAGTCTGACCAAGTTGAACTAGTGGGAAATCTTTCGTCTACGTCCTTGCGCTCGCTTTGCGCTACATTATCCAACAATGTCTTGGACCCCACCACAATGGAAGCTGTGCTCCTTTACCGAAGCTCTGGGTTTAATCCTCTTGCATGCCCTGGGCCAGTCTGGGTCCCAATCCTGGGTTTGCATGCGCACGTTTATTAGTTCCATCTCTCGGTATCTTTGTCTCCCTCTACGCGACGGAATTTCAACGTCTAGGCATGTCCCACCATCTGTTGCCCACCTTCTGGGGGAATGCATGGGAGGGGTTGCATGTTTTGTTTGGGGGTGGGGTGGGGATAATGTTGTTGCATGTACATGTGTGTTGTGGGCATCGGCCACACAAGTGACAGTGTGATGGGGCTGATCATGGCAACAGTGCACGATGACAACCTCTTACCTTACGTGAATGGGGATAGAAATATGAGTGGTTGGGGGGGTACCTTCCAAAACTCACCTCCATTGTCTATACCCCAAACTGTGTGAGTGTGTGGGTGGAGAAGACAGGCTTCCATCATTACAACGGGCATAGCAGTATGTAGTTCATCTGAATAAGCCATTCCAGGCTCAGATGTGCATCAAGCCCCGCTCAACTATATCAATATAAGATTTCAGACATTCAGAAAAAGGGCACAGAAAATTACCCATTCACCGTTTGGCTTTATACAAGTAACCAATATATATTAGTAACCATTATATACGCACGCACAACCCTAGTCCTGCAGCCGGGAAACTGTAAAGCTCTCTCAGCAAAACAACTATCCGACACTAGCTAAGGTCAGAAGCAAAGAAGAGAAAAACGGTTGCAGACAACGGCTGCATACTTCCGCCCAAGCTAACTGCCCTATCAGCATATTTCTTAAAATGTCAAAAGTTCACATTCCTATCAGCCTTTTTTCGTCTTGTTTCCTTTTTTTCGTGATCCAAACTCAGTGCATGTTTCACAAGCACAATACCACCTTCCAAAGCAATTTGGCTGCTTGCAGTCTTCAGCAGATCTTAACGAGAGCTGTAAACATCCCAGATTCATGTTGGACCCACGCAGGACTCTGCGTCCTGATCAGCCCTACCACCATCATCAGGCCATGGCTTTCTCCTGCTCAGCTACCAAAGCCATCTGTGGCTGACCCCCCAAGCTGAGAACCCTGCCCATGCTCATCGCGCCCGAGGTGAAGTTAACCAGAATCTCATGCACGTTGCCGGTGGCAGGCACAGTGATGAACACAGTTGAGTTGGATAGGAATGGTGTGACAAAGGGAGACGCAAAGTTGGCGGAGAAGCCTCCCTCAGAAAGCTGCAAAACACAAGGCATGGGTGGAGGCTGGTTAGTGCAGGCAGGCAGATAGGCAGGTATGGGTGGAGGCTGGTTAGTGCAGGCAGGCAGATAGGCAGGTATGGGTGGAGGCTGCTTGGTGCATGCAGGCAGATAGGCAGGTATGGGTGGAGGCTGGTTAGTGTAGGCAGGCAGATAGGCAGGTATGAGTGGAGGATGGTTAGTGCAGTCAGGTAGATGGGTAGGCAGGCAAGCAGAAAGGCCGGATGTGGGCGCATATTTCGACTTCAAGGGTAGGTACCGCTCCGACCAAAGTCGGCACACTCTGGCCAAAATCAGGGCAATGTGATGTGTTGAAGTGATTGCATCAAACGATGAATGGCACAGAGCTTAAGGAAGTTTGCAATAACAAGATAGAATACACAATTAGACAAATACCTATCATGGATGGCTGCCATGCACTTATACAGATACTCATAATGATACAGATACTGATACAGGGCTGGGGGGGGGGGAGCCACCATCTTATGACAAGTTGGTGGGAGTTAGGTGGGAGGGTAGGGTGTGGGGTGTAATATAGGGGTCAGCTGGATTAGATGTGGGAGGAGTGGGAGGGCAATTGTGGCTCTTGTTGGCTCCCGTGACATTAACATGTGGCCAATGGTGCGGATGCCTTGCAGTGGTGTGGGTGGAAGATGAGTTCGGTGGGGTCGGGGCTTGTTGGAGAGGAGGGAGGGAGATTCACATAGATGCTGCTGATGGCTTTACCGGTGCGGCCATGATACATATGGCCAATGGTGTGGATGGATGCAGTGGTGTGGGTGGAAGATGACGTGAGGGGTGGGGGTGGGGCTTGTTGGAAAGGGGAGGTAGAAGACTCACATTAATGTTGCTGATGGCTTCCCCGGTGATGCCGTGATACTTCACATGTGGTCAATGGTTTGTGTGGATGCAGTGGTGTGGGTGGACGATGACGTGAGGGGTGGGGGTGGGACTTGTTGGAAAGGGGGGGGTAGAAGACTCACATTGATGCTGCTGATGGCTTCGCCGGTGACGCCGTGATACATGACCATGAGGCCGACTCTGTGGATGGCCAACATGCGATGTTTGCTTGGCAGGCCCTGTGCTCGAATCACAAAGCCATCATTGCCCAGGCCAGTGCCCGAGTGATTGGTCAGGGTCATGTTGGGAGTTCCACGAGTGTCCGTGCGGTAGAAGCGGGGTGTGGCAATGAAGGGGCCAGACTGGGCAGCGGTCCAAAAGACACCTGCGCATGTACAGTTGGTGTGTCAATGTGGGGGCCCTTAGTAGGGCCCAGACGTGCCCCTAGCGTGCTTGGAACACGATTCTGGTTAGATTTCTGTACTTGGAAGACCAACAAAAAAAATCACCGGTTCAGCCGGGTTCAGGGTATATATCATACAAAGAAGTCGAGTTCTGACCAAGGTTTAGGGACACTAACCAGGAACACCTCCCGTGCTCTTCATATCCCTGCTCTTCATTGCTCTCTTACGCAACCCCTGCTCTTTATGATCTTGCCAGGGGCACCTTCCGAAGCCTCCAATCATCTCTGCCCTTCACTGCTCTCACATCCCTGCCCTCTCACATCCCTGCCCTTCATTGCTCTCTAATGCATGCCCTGCTCTATATGATCTTACCAGGGGCACCTTCCGTGAGGCCTCCAATCTGCTCGTCACATCCCTGCCCCTTGCCTCTCTCCCTGCCCTTCATTGCTCTCTAACGCATTCCCTGCTCTGCTCATCCCCGCCCTGCTCCTTGCCATGTTCCCTGCCCTTCATTACTGCTCTCTAACGCATGCCCTACTCTTGAGGAACATTTACCAGGGGCCCCTTCTGTGAAACCTCCAATCCTGGGGTTGGAAGCGTTCATGTACGTGGCTGTCACGTCGCTAGTTGACGCTAGACGGCGGTCATGGTCGTGGCCAGTGTGATCCTCCTCACTAGTGTGGTTTTCATCGCTGGGGTGTTGTTCCTCCCTAGTGTGGTTTTCCTCGCTGGGGTGTTGTTCCTCGCCAGTGTGGTTGTCCTCGCTGGGGTGTTGTTCCTCGCCAGTGTGGTTGTCCTCGCTTGGGGGGTGTTCCTCCCCAGTGTGGTTGTCCTCGCCCGTGTGACTATGGGGAACAGTTACGGCCAGCACACTGTCGATGCAACCAAACAGCACGATTGTGTACTACAATGGGGAGGGTAGAGGGTTTATGTGTCAAACTCTTGTGTCTTTACACATGTTGACATGTGTGGGTCGGCGATGGGGGTGGAGGGGAAGATGCAGCCATGTGAAGAATGGCAGTGCCAGCATGCTGCTGCTGCAGCCAAAAGACATTCTCATAAAGGGAAACAACACACCCAGTGGGAACATCTGCGTCATCTTCATCCCTGGTGGCAGCTGTCCCATGTTAGTGGTAGCTGGCCCATACAGGTGCTGGTGCACGCCATCTTCATCCCAGTCACGCACCTCTTCAGTCTCATACTTCTCAGAGCCATGGCAGCCAGCGCAAGGGAAGCGGTTCACCACTGTACCCTCCTGGTCCACCATGATGGCCTCGCCAGTGCCAGTGTGGGCAGCAAAGATATAGTTGTCGACCACGACGAGGTGGTAATGTCCAATGGGCACGTACATGGTCTTGGAGAAGCTGAAGTCTCCAGACATGGCTGCCTCTGTGGCGTTGTAGGTGGCCACCAGGCCATGGGTCTCAGCCTGAGTGGTCAGGGGTGGGTGCAGGGTGCATATTTGGGTTTAGTTTGAGGATTTAAGCCTGGTAGGCAGGTTGAGTGTGTGTGTGTGTGCGTGCGTAGGGGGGGGGGGGGGGGGGGGGGGGGCAAGTTTCCGTGATTGTAGGCAGCCCGAGATCAGGGCCTCAGATTGAGTGGTTGGAATTGAGCAAAGGGTAATGATGGGTGGAGGGCTTTTAGTATTTCAGCTTATAGGTGTTGTTGCAATTCGTACAGAACCCTGCCCTTGCTCACTGACTTACTTGAAATTTAACTTGGTTACATAGCATCAGCCAGCAATTTAGCTGCTCGCCATCTTTGGCAGTACACAAATGATTACCAGGAAAATACTCTCACTTCCACCTTGGGTGGTACAGCAGCAGTACGTATGCATGTATGTTACAGTCTATGTACAGGGCAAACATGCTGAAGGGACTTGCCCAACCGAGCAGTACAACAGCAGTACAAGCAAATAAGCTAAAGGGACTTGCCCAACCAAGCAGTTCAACAGAACCCTTCCCCTGTTCACTCACATACAGCAGATGAGTCATCCACCTCGGGTGGTACAGCAGCGCTACAACACAACCCTGCCCCTGTTCACTCACATACAGCAGATGAGTCATCCACCTTTGGTAGTACAGCAGCACTACAACAGAACACTGCCCCTGTTAACTCACATACAGCAGATGAGTCTTCCACCTTGGGTGGTACAGCAGCAGTACAACAGAACCCTGCTCCTGTTCACTCACATACAGCAGATGAGTCATTCACCTTGGGTGGTACAGCAGCACTACAACAGAACCCTGCCCCTGTTCACTCACATACAGCAGATGAGTCTTCCACATTGCGTGGTACAGCAGCAGTACAACAGAACCCTGCCCCTGTTAACTCACATACAGCAGGTGAGTCTTCCACCTTGGGTGGTACAGCAGCTCCACACCGTTTTCAGCCCCCATGCTAGCATCGTTTCCGTTGACAGCGAACATACTCCTGGTGATCGCCATGCGCCGCATGTAACCAGGCATCTGCGACATGTCACGTCCGAGGGCGGGGGTAGGGTGGGTGGGCGGGGGTGGTGGGAGTGCGGGGCATAAGTGGAGTATCACCCAATCCATGTTAGGGAATTATGAGGATGCCATTGTGTGCGCCCTTGCTTACTTACCCAGAATCCACATCTAGTTGTGAAAATGTCGGAAATGTAAGACAAATGTTGGGTATCTTCGCAAGCCGCAGTTAACAGGGGCAACAAACTTAAGATTTCCCTATCAACCGCAGCCAGAAACTTATAAATAGCAGCTACCGCAAATTCGAAATGCGTGGCCGCAAGTTGAATCGTGAGCCCTTTCCCGAATGTTTACAATCTGTGTATAGTTTTCCCCAAAATAATGAATATTCATACTTCAAATAATAATGATCTACCCGATGAATCATTCTGCATTGAACCCTGCTTGCTAGGCAAAAAAACAGCTCCCACTGACCGGCCTCTGGCTGTTAGTGTTGTTAACTCCAGCCTTCTGCTGTGGCCTGACAAACTTGCCTTATCAAATTAGGATCCAGGCTTAAGAACCAGACTTCCAACAACATGGGATATCTGGATAATATTAGCCCCTATGCATAATATAACTCACCACAACTGGAGCAACAGTGGAGTTGGTCGTCACAGCGCCACTCATAGTCACAAGTCCAGTGCTCATGAAGTTAATGAACTGGAAGGGGGAAGGAAAATTTGATTTTGAAATAATAAAAAATTGAAAATTTGAATTTCAAATTTGAAACGGGTTGAAGGTTAATTATAATTTGAAAATTGGACATCATCAACTTCATTAGTACTGGATGAACTGGACGGGGAATAGATAGAAGTGAAATTTGAATTTAACTTGGTCATCATCAACTTCATGAGCACTGGCTGGGTGAACTGGAAGGGGAATAGATTAGAGGGAAATTTGAATTTGAAAATTGATGATCATCATCACGAGTACTGCACGGACAAGCAGGGGAGTACGGACCGTACGGTAGGTGCAAGGGGGCTTTTAAATGTCATGCTTTCAAGCAGAGTGGTGGACTCCAATTGGACTTGAGGGGATGTAACATGGAACACAGGACTACCGATGCATTGACAGCTTGGAATCGAGAAACTTAAACACTCAGACACGCCCATCCTGTGCCCAATGCATGGAAGCGCTCCCCGCCCTAATCGTCAAGCTCAAGCCCCTACTAACCCACTCAGCAAAAATGTTACACAGGGGCGTACGTACATGCTGGTCATTGCCGCCGCGAGCGCGGAAGACGGCCATGCTCTTGTGATCAGCAGTCAGGCCGAGTTGTTGAGTGATCCCAGGCACCGACACTCGGTGGGATAGGGTGAACGACGGGAGCTCCACGACCGCGACGTTGGTGTTGTTGGGGTTGTTGTCGGCGATCATCAGCCGACTCGTCGCGACCATCCACTCCCCAGTGGGTACATTATATTGCGCTGAGCAGGAGAGAAGGCTCCCCAGGAGAAGGGCCGCGAGGGCACTGAGTGGCATACGCGTGAGACAGGCCTGCATCTTGGCGGTGATTGAGAAGCGCTTAAGTGTGCTCACTTCCGGTTTCAACTGGAGTGTGTATATGCGCTACTAACTGTATGCCTCCGTCCCGACAGGACGCCACGCTCGGTCCGTACACCTGTCTCCCCCTACTATCGTACCACTTCGTCTCAACTGGTACCACTTCGTGGTACGAAGTGCCGAAAACCTTTTTTCGCCCAAGTGTCTTCATAGGAGGTCCTCGATGGGATATGGATGTGAGGGGCTACGTGCTCGGGGCTACGGGGGGCGCTAGGTAGTAGTAGAAGAGGAAGTGAGTGTGTGTGTATGGGTAGTGGGGGGTGGGGTAGGGTGTGGGTGGGTGGGTGGGGTGGGGTGGGGTGGGGGGGGGGGGGTACAGTGGGGGACTGGACTGGTGGTACAGAGGGGGACTTGGGACGGGACATGGGAGGGACGGATGCGTTCGGAGAATGGCGTCCTGTCCCGCCGCGCTGATTTCTACTCTTTATACTTCGACTTAATTAGCTCCCCCGACGTTCCAGACGTAGCATTTGTATCGCGGTGTATGCATGACGTGAGCGAAAAGATAGGAGAGACAAATTCGAACCGTTTGCTTTGTTGAGATTTGAAGATCATCCCCAAGTGAGATGCGCGTCCTGGCGAGAGTAAGCAACAGAAGCAGAAGCAAACTCATGAGTATCATCAGAAGCGGCAGCAGCAGCTTGTTGCTCGTGCTGGTCTGCTTGCTGCCATCCTTCGCAGTCCGCGCCTACACGTCTACGTCCACCTGTGTCTGGCAGAGTGATTCCGGGCAGTGTGTGTGGAACCTGCTGTATCCGCTCTCCGCACTGCCGCCTGCAGTCACCAGCAGCCCTCCGTCCAGCCTGAACGCCAAATCCAGGTAATGTAGCCATTCGTCTGAGGTGATGCTCCGAATCCCTAGACGATGCTGCCAGTCTGCCACTCCTGGTCTCTTGCTAGTGCCCCAGGTGCCCCGAATTTTCCAGACAGTGCTGTTAGTGCCCCAATGACCCAGGCGATGCCCCGAATTTCCCAGACAGTGCTGCGACTGCCCCAGGCGATTATTTGCATTTCCCACTGGCTGCGAGGGATAGACTGCGAGACACAGAGGGACAAAAACAGCAATGACGCGGGCATGACGGCACAAAAAACGGCTAAAACGGCAAACTACTCAAAAACCCAGCTTCGACCGTATTGACCCTACAGTACGGACGAAGCTAAACGTATGCATACGATGCGACGTTGGCCCTCAACACGGTCCGTATTGCACAACCCGGTCAGCGAGTCTCCCAATTGGAGGGCCTGCACCTGTGTTTTGGGGGGGGTCGTGGGACGCAGCTGGGTTGCAACAATTGTTCATACATTTGTTTACGTCCTATGCAAGCAGGCTGCTGGATATACTACTTGTCTGTTGCACTGTTATATGTACCATCTTGTAAACATGATGCCTGACAGGTACTGGCCCACAGGCGCTTCGTTGCAGCGCGTGTGCATGGCTATCTAGTGTAGTGTGTTAAGTCTAGAACCTTTTACAACCTGATTGTCTATAACCTTCTACAAGCTGATTGTCTAGAACCTTCTACGAGTTGTAAGTCTAAAATAAACTTTAGATGAGTTGGAAGTCTTGCTAGTGTTACACACTTGATTCGAAGCCTGTTGCCACAACCTGCACCACTTTGCATCGCCCTAGTGATTGTGGCCCACCCTCTTTGCCATCCCTGCAAAATGTGTCTTGTGATTTTGGTTATATAAGCTTCTAGTAAGTGGAAAAGACTGAAGGACATTGTGGTGCACAGCGCAAGCTCACCTCCACACGGCTCCTCCTTCTCACTGCTGGTAAACAAGCTGGGTTGGTAAGGATGCTGCGTCCTGTGTCGTCTCAGACGCAACTTTTGGCCTGACACGCAATGTGGGGAGGATGTGTTGCGTCACAGGACACAGGCTATGAGTCGGTTGCGGGTCGGTTGCACCTCAGGACACAGGCTGTAAAATTGCTTGCACCTCGGTATGCAGAGGTGGGGGTCTTCCTGGACAATTAACCCTGCTCCACATGGCTCCTCATTTTTCTCATCGCCTTTTCCTGCAGGAGCCTCATCCAGGCAGCCTATCTGCTGGACCTCTGCACCAACCAGCATGGAGACAACGAGGCCTCCTGCGCTACTGCACGTTTCGACAACGCAACGGCCTGCCAGTGGTCTTCACTACCCCTATCAGGCTCAGGTCAGTCCAACACCCCATCCCATGCCTGCCCCTCCCCCCCCCCCCCCCCCCCCCCCCTCGCCCACCTGTATATGCATTGAATGTTGATAATGAGTCCCCATATGGAGTCCCCACATGCTCTATGAATGTTGGTAATGAGTCCCCACATGCATGTACCGCATTGAATGTTGATAATGAGTCCCCATATGGAGTCCCCACATGCATTATGAATGTTGGTAATGAGTCCCCACATGCATGTACCGCATTGAATGTTGATAATGAGTCCCCATATGGAGTCCCCACATGCATTATGAATGTTGGTAATGAGTCCCCACATGCATGTACCGCATTGAATGTTGATAATGAGTCCCCATATGGAGTCCCCACATGCATTATGAATGTTGGTAATGAGTCCCCACATGCATGTACCGCATTGAATGTTGATAATGAGTCCCCATATGGAGTCCCCACATGCATTATGAATGTTGGTAATGAGTCTTCCACATGCACTGTACCGCATTGAATGTTGATAATGAGTCCCCATGCACCACTGTACAGATAGATGCACAGCGCCACAGCCCAATGGCCCCAATATAATCCTCAGCAACCCCCTCCCACCCAATACCACCTATGCAGGGACAGGTTGGCGCTACTACTACACCCCTTATTCTGTATCCCCTTCTGCCCCTTGCTGCTTCATCTTACCTATCCTATTTTCTAGATAGGCTGGGGAGCCTCATATACAATCAATATTGATATCGTATCACTTGTCGGAGGACATTAAGTCGATGGCGTAAGCATATCGTATCCATACTCAGAGCGTAGGTAGGGGGGTGCTTATTGCTCTTGTCAGCTATAGTATTGTACAGCTTATATATTATTCTGAGTTCTTTGAGCTTTCCTAATTAGTTGTGTGTGTGTGCGTGCATGCTCTAAGTTGTCTGTCTTTTGTGTATTTCCTTCCTTGAGCTAGGATGTATCGTACGATATCATGTAGATATCGATATCGTGTCCCATATCATATGAAACCCTAATTTTAAACACGATTATTCACAGTCTAGGTGAACACTGAGGGCATGCCGATTGCGCCTGCAAAGTTTCAGACTCATCAGACCATTAAAAGTGATACATAATCAATATCGTATCGATGTCGTATCGCATTTTCCAATCTGGTATTCCTCACCTCACTACTTAGTTTCCCCCTTCTTCTCTCTCCCTCAGGCTTGCCCACCATTGGCTACACCCCTGTGGACCCTAGCTATGCTGCTTTCTACTTGGGCCTAACCTCTCGGGACAATTGTCAGGCATTCTATGACATCCCATCCTGCGCCAGCGACAGCAAGTGCTCCTTCCAGGACCATTTTGATCATGGGCATTGTATGGTGTACCACCTCTACGTGCAGAAGCTCCTGGGAGGCCCTGACATCCCCCTTCGCCCAGGGCAAGGCAGCGCATCAGACCAACTGGCAGCTGCAGCCAACGCAGCGCAGCAGCTGTGCGCTACGGAGACCGTCTGGTTTAGCTGGGAGGAGGGACAGCCACCGGCGCTGGGACATGGTGAGGTTGGGGCTGTAACACACCCGGAGGCTTTGTATGTACCCATGTGGAATATGTGTGTGATCATGTTTCTAAGCCCATACCATACCCTCTCCCTCATCACCACAGCCTTGCATGTATGCATAACATGCATGCAGTCTGTGGTCAGGTCAAGTTTGTAACATTTGTTATTTGGTGCAAAATGCATGTTTCCCTAAGGACCCCTAATTCTGCGCCCACCGGCCTAACTGTTAAGGGGTGGCGCTTCGTGCCTCACACTATGAAATCCGGTGGGCTACTCAACTTTTCTGAAATCAGGTTTGAGTAGCCCACTCCGGTGGGCCTCTCAACTTTTCTGAATTCAGGGTTGAGTAGCCCACCCGGCTACACAACCTTGCCTAGGAAAATCTGAAATAAAAAACTCTGCATGCAGTCTGTGGCCTTGCACGCAGCGTTCTTGCTATGTGTTTGGTGGCTTGAGACGTGCTATCTTGCTCTCAAGTAAAAATCTTGCCATCCATCCATCCATACATCCACAGTCCACACATCTATTGACCCCCCCGTCTGGAATTAAACCCTGAATCCAACCTGAATACTGAATCCAACCCTGAATCCAACCTGAATCCAACCTGAATCCAACCTGAACACTGACTCCAACCTGAATATTGTAACTTTCAGCTGCATTAAAGCAAACAATATTAAGGATAGAGCACTGAAATCGCACTTTAAATATGTATTGCCCTGAAATTTATTTTATTCATTGCGTTGAAATTGTTTATTTTATTTTCTTTTCTTTTATTTTATTCATTGCACTGAAATTGCACTGAAAATGTTTTGAGCATTCAAACTGCACTGAAAAGATCAATACAATACAGACTGTGAGGCCTCAAAAACGGTGCACTTTTGGGGTTGCATTTTCCAGTGAAAGTGAAAAGTACAATCTTACCAGGCCCTCTCAGTATCCCTGTGTGCATCCCTCTGTCCATCCCTGCCATGAGTATCCCTGTGTACATCCTTCTGTCCATACCAGTGCCCACCCTTCTGTCCAATATTCCTCTGTCCATCCCTGCCATGATTATCCTTGTGTACATCCCTCTGCCCATCCCTCTGTCCATTCCCTGCTACCACCCATCCTCTGTCCATATCCCTCTACCCATCCCTCTGCCCATCCCTCCTGTCCAGCCCTCTTCCATGCCCTACAGCATTCCCCTGCCCATCCCTCTGTCCATCCCTCTGCCCATCCCTCTGTCCATCCCTCTGCCCATCCCTCTGTCCATCCCTCTACCCATCCCTCTTTCCATCCCTCTGCCCATCCCTCTGTCCATCCCTCTACCCATCCCTCTGCCCATCCCTCTGTCCATCCCTTGCCCATGCCCTCTTCTATTATCCTCTACTATACCCAGCCCTCTGTCCATCCCTCTGCCCATCCCTTCCGCCTTGTCCATTCCCTCTCTGCCCATCCCCTGTCAATCCCAACTTTCCCTCTTTCAATTCCCTCTGCCCATCCCTCTACCCATCCCTCTGTCCATCCCTCTGCCCATCCCTCTGTCCATCCCTCTGTACATCCATCTGTCCATCCCTTTGCCCATCCCTCAGTCCATCCCTCTGCCCATCCCTGTGTAGATCCCTCTGCCCATCCCTCTGCCCATCTATATGTACATCCCTCTGCCCACCCCTCTGTCCAATATCCCTCTCTCCATACCTTTACATCCCTCTGCCCATCCCTCTGCCCATCTATATGTACATCCCTCTGACCACCCCTCTGTCCAATATCCCCCCTCCATACCTGTGTGCATCCCACTGTACATCCCTCTGCCCATCCCTCGGCCCATCTATATGTATATCCCTCTGCCCACCCCTCTGTCCAATATCCCTCTCTCCATACCTGTGTTCATCCCACTGTATATCCCTCTGCCCATCTATATGTACATCCCTCTGCCCACCCCTCTGTCCAATATCCCTCTCTCCATACCTGTGTGCATCCCACTGTACATCTCTCTGCCCATATATATGTACATCCCTCTCCCCACCCCTCTGCCCAATATCCCTCTCTCCATCCCTATGTTTATCCCTCTGCCCATCCCTCTGTCCATCCCTCTGCATCCATCCCTGCGCATCCCGCCCTGCGCATCCTGCCCTGAGCATCCCTCCGAGTATCCCACCCCTCAGAGCATCCCGCCCTTGCTTGGTACATCCATGTTATGTTGTTACAGTACAGGGGTAGGCCAAATAGGCTAAAGGGACTTGCCCAACCGCATAGGAAGGGCTTAAAAAGAAAAGGCACTGATGAACTGAACCCCAAACATTCGTTTAACCGACGGTGGCCCTGAGTTCGTGCTACAGTGATAATTTAATTCTACAATATTACATCCCAGTTATACAAAAATCCTCTGCATCCGTGCATTCATTAAATTCTTGCATGCCTCATTTCATCCCTCTATCTATCCCTCTGAGCATCCCTCTGTCTATCCCTCAGTACAATATCCCTCTGCATCTCTCCCCGAGCATCCCGCCCTGAACAAACCTCTGAGCATCCCACCCCTCAGAGCATCCAGCCCTGGCTCTGTCCATCCCTCTGTCCAAATCCCTACCCTATGCATCCACGCTTTCATGCATTCATTAAACTCTCACATGCTCAACTGCAGCTGCATGCGAGGCCAAGGGCAGCTTCCAGAAGCTTTCATCAGCGAAGATGGCTCAGCTGGCACGTGCTGCTGGGGTGACCGGCTTGATGGCTGAGGAAGATGCAGTGAGCGGCACCAATACAACTGCTGAAAGTGAAAGCACCGGTGATGAGGTGTGTTCTCATGACATCAAAGCACAAAATCGAATAGCCTCAACCACACTTCTGAGTGTGCGTGTGTGGATGTGTGTGTGTGAGTGTGTGTGCGTGTCTTGGGGATCCCATGCTTCTGACTTAGGAGCCTGGCTGAGGCTAGCCTAGACTCTTGGAGTGTGTGTGTGTGTCTTGGGGGTCCCACACTTCTGAGCTTATGTGTATGTGTGTGCGTGTATGTGTGTGCGTGTATGAGTGTGTGTGTAAGTGTATGTGTGTGGGGTCCTACACTTGAAACCTAAGAGCCTGGCCGAGACTCGCCTAGACTCTCAGAGAGTGTGTGTGTTGGGGGTCCCACGGTTTGAAGTCTGTGTGTGTGTGAGTATATATCATGAGGGTCCTTGCACAAGTGTGTGTGTGTAAGTGTGTGCGTGCATGTCTTGAGGGTCCCAGCACACACCCATGTGCATATAAATCAAGTTGTATGCTTAGTCTAGGCTAGCAAGTGCATCCAAAGGGGTATTTTTGTGCCTACCTCAATATATAATGACCTACCCAAACCGTACCTTAATGATACCACCAGCCCTGATCCGTTCTGATCTTTATATTGGTAATGCATGCCAATTTTACCTTAACCACAGACATAATAGGTATACGGAAACCCACGCCCCACGAGCCCTGACCTTGGCAGCTTGACTGACTGAATGTCTGTCTGTAACCTCCTACCACTCACAGCTGTCCCCCAGCTGTTGATACCCCGGCGCATTGGAGGTCCCACGCTTCGAAGTCTGTGTGTGTGTGTTGGGGGTCCCACGCTTCGATGTGTGTGTGTGTGTGTTGGGGGTCCCATGCTTCAAAGTCTGTGTGTGTGTGTGTGCGTTGGGGGTCCCACACTTTAAAGTCTGTGTGTTTGTGTGTGTGTGTGACTTGACTGACTGACTGTCTGTCTGTAACATCCTGCCTCTCACAGATTCCCCCAGCTGTCGATGCCCCGGCAGCTGGCACTGCATTTTCCGTGACTGTACCCCAGTGCGAGTGTCTGGGACCCACTACCTGCATCCCTAGCCTGCTGTCCCTATCCAGCCTGGCAGACGCCGCAGCTCAAGGCGCTAGTTCACGCACCAGGTAGGTGGGCTGCATTATGGGCCGCACTGCTGCATACTAAGTAGAAAGAAATAAAGTTCGCACCGCGTTACCTGGGTGCGGTTTTAGGCTTAAGCCAGGACCCTAGCGTTCGATCCGGCCAGATAATGACCAGTTTCTTTTTCTAATCTGAAATTGTTTTTTTCTAGCTTAAAGGTTTTAGGCCTCCTCCAGGGACAGCGTTTTAGTGCTTTGTACAGCTTTTTATAAATTGTATAGCATTTTATAGCTTTTTAGGGCTATTTAAGGCGGGGGAAAAAACTTTTAACTTTTTTGTACGATATTTTTGCCAAACCGGGGTAAAAACTTGCGATCGCCACATATAGCGGAAAAAAGCATTGATAATGACTGCATACGGAAAACTTCCTCACGCACCAGGTGGGCTGATCACCGTGTACTTCCGTACTCCACCACATTTTCAGGTGCAGATTCATTATGCTGGGGTGATTTATATGGGTTTATACAGGTTTTATGGCACAGATTTCACAGCACAGAGCAATAACAGCATAGAGCATCAAATAACATCAGGGGGCAGAAACACAGCAGCAATATTAACAACAACAACAACAACAAGTACAACGATCACAGCAACAAGAACAACAACAACAACAACAGCGACAACAATGACAACAATGACAATGACAGCAATGACAATGACAACAATTACAACCACGATAACAACGATAACAAAGAAAAGGATGAAGGGGAATATCGCAAACATAATGACCATAACAGCTATGCAAATAATCAGGAGTGGTTGTAACCAAGACGACATCAATGATCACAAATAAAGCAAAAACAAAAACAGTAAAACCTACAATAACAATAGCAAAAACAAAAACATGGGTAGGAAGTACAGCTGTAGCCTAATAGTCCGTTGGTGCAGCATTGGTGGATGCGTCCAACATGGTACGAAAGTCCACTTGGCACTAGAGTCCAACATGTATGGCACTACAGTCCAACTTGTATGGCACTACAGTCCAAAATGCATGGCACAACAGTCCAACTTGGAGCTGCAGTCCAATGATATGATAGTGGTGAAGAGGTCCAACAAATGGTAGATTTTTTTGAATAGGCTCCGGGTGTTGTCATCCCTCAGCATAAATGGTCACTGCTACTGGTACGAAACCACTGCAGTAAGACCCTTGTCTTTGCCAGATAACAACAACTGGTAAACCAAAGGTCGACTTACCCTTTAAAACGACGACAACTGGTAGATTTTCATTACCAGTTTACCAGTGAATGGTTGCCAACACAACTGAGTCCCAACAGGACGACAGCTCCCACCTGATCTCCTGACTTTCGTTACCATTACCTCACGCAGGGAGCTGTTAAGCCACAGTCTGAGGGACGCTGCTCTGCCTCTCCCACCGCAATGACGCTAACACAAATCTTGCCATAGAGGATTGCACCTATGCGGGCAAGAGCCTCTCGTCCATTCTGAGTGACACGTTTGCGCCAGTATGCGTGGGATTTCCGATGCTGTATGCGTAGCAAGGCCAGGCTGCCAACTGATGCCCCACGGGGACCACAACGACTGCATCCGTAGTGCGCAGTATGTCGTGCAATACCTGGGTGGAGACTTACCAGCTCAGGAGATGCAGGAGCTTGCTGCCGTTTGTCGCGCATCAACCGCCTCTTGCGGTTTATCGGAGTTGCGCCTGACCAGATTCGACATGGACACATTGGCCGCTGTGCTGGCGAACGACAGCACCCTTGAGGACCACGATGATGACCACGATGACGAACACGATGAGCACGAGGATGGCGATGATCCCTGCGCAAACTTTGGGGAGGACTCGCTGAACCTGCGAATAGCCAGTGTCTTTGTCATCCTTGTGGCTGGGGCAGTTGGCTGTGTATTTTCACTCAGCTTTGCGGTAAGACATGCCTTTTACTCGATCCATCCATGGAGATGACCTAGTAAGACGTATGGGTGGGTGTAATGTGGTGTGTATGCGTGGGAGAGGGGGGGGGGGGGGGATGGAAAGTGGTTGGCTAGGACAGTGGGGACCATTTGTTAACGACCAGTAAAGTTTATGTTAGTTTGGTTCATGCATCATCAAAATGTTGTTACAATTAGGGGGCGGCAAATAGATCTATATTGCAGGCGCTTCGACTGGATTTTCCAGTGTCTATCTGATGTAACTGCATATGTTGTAGATATACACAATATATATATTTGCTATATATAGATCTATATAGATATGGTGCCCTATGCCATAATTGTAAAACCTGATTTTGATTTTTGTAAGGTACCCTATGCAGATTTTCAAGAATCCAGCTTCGCCAATATAGATCTATATAGATCTATCTCTACATAGATCGATGCCTCTCCCTAGTTATAATGAAAGTAGGGCTTAGTTAGTGGCACATGCAGTGTACTGCCTCTCTTGTGATTCCATGTACTGTCCGCCCTTTCTGCATATCCCATTTTACTCGTCCACCCTAAACCCCAAGTTCCCTTATTAAAAAACATCCTTCTCCACCCACTAGCAATGCCCCCTTTACTCCTCCCACACTGCTTGACCCTCCCCATACTCACACGCTTACACTCTCTCTCAAACACTCAGACACACACATGCTCAGCTTCCCTCCCAGCCACCTACCAACCCCCTTTCCCCACTCCCTCACCTTTCAGCGGTTCTCCAGCCAGGGCTCCCTAGTCTACGCTGTCATCCTCGGCTTGTCTGCTGGCCTCATCCTCTGTCTAGGCCTCGTGCATGTGACCCCTCATGCAATCGAGCAGCTTGATGGATTGATCTTGGCAGACAGCGCCGAAGATCTGCACGACCACCGCCGCCTCTTGCTCAGCTCGGTACATGGGCACATGGATAGCTTTAATCACATGTTGGATGTAGGAGCTCTTGGTCACAGGATACGTCAGGTTATGCTGCAGGAGGATCATGTGGATGATCATGACGATCATGATGATCATGCAGAGGATCTTGTTGAGGGCTATGATCCCAACTGTGGCTTTGAAAGCCACCAACATCCCTTTCCTTTGGGGCTGTGCGTCATCATGGCCGGCTTCCTGACCATGGTGCTGATGGAGCATCTAGCACACATCCTGTTTGGGGAGAACCACACCCACTACTCCCCTTCTGATCCTGTTGGCCATAGACATGCCACCTCACCTGCCGCGGTTGGTGAAGCGTCCGAGGGTCAGGTCCCAGGGAGCTTGAAGAATGAAGCCGACTCCAAGAGTGGTAGTAGCAGTGCTGTGGATATAGCAGTTGACAAGGAGAAAGGCAGCGAAGGCTACAGTCAGGATTAACTAGGATGCAGCTGATGGCGTTATTGGGTGAAGTGGGCTGCGTCTTCCAAAGCGTCATTCTCGGCATCTCTCTGGGCGTGACCCTTCCTAAGAGCGATGTGACGACGATGCTCATTACTCTATCCATCCATACTATCTGGCAAGTGGTTATTTGTGAAGAAGTTAGGGGTTGATGGTTCTGTGCGCTTTAAAGCACGTTTTGTGGTACGAGGTTTTCTGCAGCGTCCTGGACTGGATTTTCATGATGTATATGCCCCCATCTCCTCTAAAGCAGGTCTGGGAGTTCTCCTTGCTGCCATCACTCATAGGAAAATGTTTGTTCGGCAGCTGGATATCAAGACTGCATTTCTAGAAGCAACCTTGGAACCTGGGCTTGACTTGTACTGCCACCAGCCTGAGGGCTTCAAGGTACTTGGTCCTCATGGTGTTCCCCTTGCGTGCAAACTGATCAAGTCCCTTTATGGTTTGAAGCAGGCACCCAGGGCTTGGAGCATGGATGTCAAGCGGGTTTTGATTGCACATGGGTTTACTATGTGCAAGGCAGAACCAGCTCTGTATTTTAGAAGGGATTCTTTTGGTGGGTGGAGCTATGTCCTGACCTATGTTGATGATTTTATCTGTGCTTTTGTTGATCTGGCTTTGTATGCCTTGCTGATCAAGGCTATGGAGGCTGCTGGCTGGGAGGTCAAGGAGATGGGTGTACCTGTCCAGTTCCTCTCATTGGACATGCATGTTACGCTTGACTCTGATGGCCGGTGTGTTCAGATCAACCTCTCCCAGCACTCCTACATTGTTGATCTGGTGGAGCAGTTTGGTCTCACCGATGCAGCCAAGCCCAAGTTCTCTGCCCCCATGGCCAACTGCACTGACACTGCTGACCCCCCTGGCGACCCCCTGCCCTCTAATAGCCAGTACCTCTCTCTTGTAGGTGCTTTGCTATACCTGGCTACCTGCACCAGGCCTGATATTTCTTTTGCTGTCAGCTACCTGTCCAGGTTTTCTGCTCACCCTACCGTCCCCCTCTGGGGGGCAGCCAAGCGCTTGCTCTTGTATTTGAGGTCTCATTCCCACCTGGGCCTCACTCACACCCACAGCCCTGAGTTCTCTTTTACTGTCTTTAGTGACTCATCCTTTGCTGATGATGGGTCTGACATAACAGGAGGTCTCAGACTGGCTATGCTGTGCTTGCTGCCGGGTGCCTAGTGAACTGGATGAGCAAAAGGCAACCTACTGTTGCCATTAGCTCTAGTGAGGCTGAGTATCAGGCCCTGGCTCAGGCTGCCAGGGAGGTGCAATGGTTGAAGAAGTTGAGGTTTGATCTGGGTTTGCCTTGTACCATGGTCACCATTCAGGGTGACAACCTAGGGTCTCTGAGTTGGGCCAATGACTGGCAGCTGATTCCTCGCAGCAAGCACATTGATGTGATTCATCACTATATCAAGGAGTTGGTGGAGGATGGCAGACTGGCAGTTGCCTATGTTAACACTAAGGACAACTGTGCTGACCCCTTCACCAAGCCCCTTGATCCTGTTGTGTTCTGGCGGTTTGTCCGCATGCACAGAATGACCGCTTCTCCTTAGGGAATTTTTTTCTGGTTACATCAGTATCTTTGGTTATCATTGTTTGGCATTAGGTTCCTATTCCCGGATCGGGTTTTCTATACCGTTGTTACCCAACTTTGATATTCGGTTTTTCATCTTTTTCTAGCTTGGCAAATTTTGTTTTTTTGCCTTGTTTCATTCCTTCCTCTAACCCTTTGGGTTTCATTTGAAGTTCTCCCGGATTTCGGAGTTCTTTGATTTTTTTTTTAATTCTGTTACATATAGTTCTATGACACCTGTACCATAGGTGGAGAAATAGTATTTTATGTCACCTGCGTCATAGGTGGAGTATCAGCATCAATTGCGGTTCACTCAATCGTTTTATGACTTAGTGACTACTTATGTACTTCCTTAGAACTATCGGTCTAGACAGTACTGTGTCAGCTTCCCGTAGACTGTGTCATTCTTCATGACACTGTGACGACTTCCTGTTGACTGCGTCATCGGTTCTTCTGACACGCGCTGTCTAGCCTGCTGTACCCTGATCAGGTTCCAGGCTACGGCCCCTTTCCTCCGCTGGTGTCCCTTTATGGTTCCCCAGTCTTTTGTAATGTTATTCTCATCTCCGTGTATAGATTGGCGCGTCTGACCGCTGCAAGCATCTGTCCACTCTCTGAAGTGTCTAAGCTGATAGGTTATGGGCCCATCACGCTAACCACTGCTATGAAGGATGAGATGGCGTCCTTGCATGCCCATGGTACTTGGGCACTGACTCCTCAACCTCCTAAGCAAAGGATACTATCTGGCAGGTGGTTATTTGTGAAGAAGTTAGGGGTTGATGGTTCTGTGCGCTTTAAAGCACGTTTTGTGGTACGAGGTTTTCTGCAGCGTCCTGGACTGGATTTTCATGATGTATATGCCCCCATCTCCTCTAAAGCAGGTCTGGGAGTTCTCCTTGCTGCCATCACTCATAGGAAAATGTTTGTTCGGCAGCTGGATATCAAGACTGCATTTCTAGAAGCAACCTTGGAACCTGGGCTTGACTTGTACTGCCACCAGCCTGAGGGCTTCAAGGTACTTGGTCCTCATGGTGTTCCCCTTGCGTGCAAACTGATCAAGTCCCTTTATGGTTTGAAGCAGGCACCCAGGGCTTGGAGCATGGATGTCAAGCGGGTTTTGATTGCACATGGGTTTACTATGTGCAAGGCAGAACCAGCTCTGTATTTTAGAAGGGATTCTTTTGGTGGGTGGAGCTATGTCCTGACCTATGTTGATGATTTTATCTGTGCTTTTGTTGATCTGGCTTTGTATGCCTTGCTGATCAAGGCTATGGAGGCTGCTGGCTGGGAGGTCAAGGAGATGGGTGTACCTGTCCAGTTCCTCTCATTGGACATGCATGTTACGCTTGACTCTGATGGCCGGTGTGTTCAGATCAACCTCTCCCAGCACTCCTACATTGTTGATCTGGTGGAGCAGTTTGGTCTCACCGATGCAGCCAAGCCCAAGTTCTCTGCCCCCATGGCCAACTGCACTGACACTGCTGACCCCCCTGGCGACCCCCTGCCCTCTAATAGCCAGTACCTCTCTCTTGTAGGTGCTTTGCTATACCTGGCTACCTGCACCAGGCCTGATATTTCTTTTGCTGTCAGCTACCTGTCCAGGTTTTCTGCTCACCCTACCGTCCCCCTCTGGGGGGCAGCCAAGCGCTTGCTCTTGTATTTGAGGTCTCATTCCCACCTGGGCCTCACTCACACCCACAGCCCTGAGTTCTCTTTTACTGTCTTTAGTGACTCATCCTTTGCTGATGATGGGTCTGACATAACAGGAGGTCTCAGACTGGCTATGCTGTGCTTGCTGCCGGGTGCCTAGTGAACTGGATGAGCAAAAGGCAACCTACTGTTGCCATTAGCTCTAGTGAGGCTGAGTATCAGGCCCTGGCTCAGGCTGCCAGGGAGGTGCAATGGTTGAAGAAGTTGAGGTTTGATCTGGGTTTGCCTTGTACCATGGTCACCATTCAGGGTGACAACCTAGGGTCTCTGAGTTGGGCCAATGACTGGCAGCTGATTCCTCGCAGCAAGCACATTGATGTGATTCATCACTATATCAAGGAGTTGGTGGAGGATGGCAGACTGGCAGTTGCCTATGTTAACACTAAGGACAACTGTGCTGACCCCTTCACCAAGCCCCTTGATCCTGTTGTGTTCTGGCGGTTTGTCCGCATGCACAGAATGACCGCTTCTCCTTAGGGAATTTTTTTTCTGGTTACATCAGTATCTTTGGTTATCATTGTTTGGCATTAGGTTCCTATTCCCGGATCGGGTTTTCTATACCGTTGTTACCCAACTTTGATATTCGGTTTTTCATCTTTTTCTAGCTTGGCAAATTTTGTTTTTTTGCCTTGTTTCATTCCTTCCTCTAACCCTTTGGGTTTCATTTGAAGTTCTCCCGGATTTCGGAGTTCTTTGATTTTTTTTTTAATTCTGTTACATATAGTTCTATGACACCTGTACCATAGGTGGAGAAATAGTATTTTATGTCACCTGCGTCATAGGTGGAGTATCAGCATCAATTGCGGTTCACTCAATCGTTTTATGACTTAGTGACTACTTATGTACTTCCTTAGAACTATCGGTCTAGACAGTACTGTGTCAGCTTCCCGTAGACTGTGTCATTCTTCATGACACTGTGACGACTTCCTGTTGACTGCGTCATCGGTTCTTCTGACACGCGCTGTCTAGCCTGCTGTACCCTGATCAGGTTCCAGGCTACGGCCCCTTTCCTCCGCTGGTGTCCCTTTATGGTTCCCCAGTCTTTTGTAATGTTATTCTCATCTCCGTGTATAGATTGGCGCGTCTGACCGCTGCAAGCATCTGTCCACTCTCTGAAGTGTCTAAGCTGATAGGTTATGGGCCCATCACGCTAACCACTGCTATGAAGGATGAGATGGCGTCCTTGCATGCCCATGGTACTTGGGCACTGACTCCTCAACCTCCTAAGCAAAGGATACTATCTGGCAGGTGGTTATTTGTGAAGAAGTTAGGGGTTGATGGTTCTGTGCGCTTTAAAGCACGTTTTGTGGTACGAGGTTTTCTGCAGCGTCCTGGACTGGATTTTCATGATGTATATGCCCCCATCTCCTCTAAAGCAGGTCTGGGAGTTCTCCTTGCTGCCATCACTCATAGGAAAATGTTTGTTCGGCAGCTGGATATCAAGACTGCATTTCTAGAAGCAACCTTGGAACCTGGGCTTGACTTGTACTGCCACCAGCCTGAGGGCTTCAAGGTACTTGGTCCTCATGGTGTTCCCCTTGCGTGCAAACTGATCAAGTCCCTTTATGGTTTGAAGCAGGCACCCAGGGCTTGGAGCATGGATGTCAAGCGGGTTTTGATTGCACATGGGTTTACTATGTGCAAGGCAGAACCAGCTCTGTATTTTAGAAGGGATTCTTTTGGTGGGTGGAGCTATGTCCTGACCTATGTTGATGATTTTATCTGTGCTTTTGTTGATCTGGCTTTGTATGCCTTGCTGATCAAGGCTATGGAGGCTGCTGGCTGGGAGGTCAAGGAGATGGGTGTACCTGTCCAGTTCCTCTCATTGGACATGCATGTTACGCTTGACTCTGATGGCCGGTGTGTTCAGATCAACCTCTCCCAGCACTCCTACATTGTTGATCTGGTGGAGCAGTTTGGTCTCACCGATGCAGCCAAGCCCAAGTTCTCTGCCCCCATGGCCAACTGCACTGACACTGCTGACCCCCCTGGCGACCCCCTGCCCTCTAATAGCCAGTACCTCTCTCTTGTAGGTGCTTTGCTATACCTGGCTACCTGCACCAGGCCTGATATTTCTTTTGCTGTCAGCTACCTGTCCAGGTTTTCTGCTCACCCTACCGTCCCCCTCTGGGGGGCAGCCAAGCGCTTGCTCTTGTATTTGAGGTCTCATTCCCACCTGGGCCTCACTCACACCCACAGCCCTGAGTTCTCTTTTACTGTCTTTAGTGACTCATCCTTTGCTGATGATGGGTCTGACATAACAGGAGGTCTCAGACTGGCTATGCTGTGCTTGCTGCCGGGTGCCTAGTGAACTGGATGAGCAAAAGGCAACCTACTGTTGCCATTAGCTCTAGTGAGGCTGAGTATCAGGCCCTGGCTCAGGCTGCCAGGGAGGTGCAATGGTTGAAGAAGTTGAGGTTTGATCTGGGTTTGCCTTGTACCATGGTCACCATTCAGGGTGACAACCTAGGGTCTCTGAGTTGGGCCAATGACTGGCAGCTGATTCCTCGCAGCAAGCACATTGATGTGATTCATCACTATATCAAGGAGTTGGTGGAGGATGGCAGACTGGCAGTTGCCTATGTTAACACTAAGGACAACTGTGCTGACCCCTTCACCAAGCCCCTTGATCCTGTTGTGTTCTGGCGGTTTGTCCGCATGCACAGAATGACCGCTTCTCCTTAGGGAATTTTTTTTCTGGTTACATCAGTATCTTTGGTTATCATTGTTTGGCATTAGGTTCCTATTCCCGGATCGGGTTTTCTATACCGTTGTTACCCAACTTTGATATTCGGTTTTTCATCTTTTTCTAGCTTGGCAAATTTTGTTTTTTTGCCTTGTTTCATTCCTTCCTCTAACCCTTTGGGTTTCATTTGAAGTTCTCCCGGATTTCGGAGTTCTTTGATTTTTTTTTTAATTCTGTTACATATAGTTCTATGACACCTGTACCATAGGTGGAGAAATAGTATTTTATGTCACCTGCGTCATAGGTGGAGTATCAGCATCAATTGCGGTTCACTCAATCGTTTTATGACTTAGTGACTACTTATGTACTTCCTTAGAACTATCGGTCTAGACAGTACTGTGTCAGCTTCCCGTAGACTGTGTCATTCTTCATGACACTGTGACGACTTCCTGTTGACTGCGTCATCGGTTCTTCTGACACGCGCTGTCTAGCCTGCTGTACCCTGATCAGGTTCCAGGCTACGGCCCCTTTCCTCCGCTGGTGTCCCTTTATGGTTCCCCAGTCTTTTGTAATGTTATTCTCATCTCCGTGTATAGATTGGCGCGTCTGACCGCTGCAAGCATCTGTCCACTCTCTGAAGTGTCTAAGCTGATAGGTTATGGGCCCATCACGCTAACCACTGCTATGAAGGATGAGATGGCGTCCTTGCATGCCCATGGTACTTGGGCACTGACTCCTCAACCTCCTAAGCAAAGGATACTATCTGGCAGGTGGTTATTTGTGAAGAAGTTAGGGGTTGATGGTTCTGTGCGCTTTAAAGCACGTTTTGTGGTACGAGGTTTTCTGCAGCGTCCTGGACTGGATTTTCATGATGTATATGCCCCCATCTCCTCTAAAGCAGGTCTGGGAGTTCTCCTTGCTGCCATCACTCATAGGAAAATGTTTGTTCGGCAGCTGGATATCAAGACTGCATTTCTAGAAGCAACCTTGGAACCTGGGCTTGACTTGTACTGCCACCAGCCTGAGGGCTTCAAGGTACTTGGTCCTCATGGTGTTCCCCTTGCGTGCAAACTGATCAAGTCCCTTTATGGTTTGAAGCAGGCACCCAGGGCTTGGAGCATGGATGTCAAGCGGGTTTTGATTGCACATGGGTTTACTATGTGCAAGGCAGAACCAGCTCTGTATTTTAGAAGGGATTCTTTTGGTGGGTGGAGCTATGTCCTGACCTATGTTGATGATTTTATCTGTGCTTTTGTTGATCTGGCTTTGTATGCCTTGCTGATCAAGGCTATGGAGGCTGCTGGCTGGGAGGTCAAGGAGATGGGTGTACCTGTCCAGTTCCTCTCATTGGACATGCATGTTACGCTTGACTCTGATGGCCGGTGTGTTCAGATCAACCTCTCCCAGCACTCCTACATTGTTGATCTGGTGGAGCAGTTTGGTCTCACCGATGCAGCCAAGCCCAAGTTCTCTGCCCCCATGGCCAACTGCACTGACACTGCTGACCCCCCTGGCGACCCCCTGCCCTCTAATAGCCAGTACCTCTCTCTTGTAGGTGCTTTGCTATACCTGGCTACCTGCACCAGGCCTGATATTTCTTTTGCTGTCAGCTACCTGTCCAGGTTTTCTGCTCACCCTACCGTCCCCCTCTGGGGGGCAGCCAAGCGCTTGCTCTTGTATTTGAGGTCTCATTCCCACCTGGGCCTCACTCACACCCACAGCCCTGAGTTCTCTTTTACTGTCTTTAGTGACTCATCCTTTGCTGATGATGGGTCTGACATAACAGGAGGTCTCAGACTGGCTATGCTGTGCTTGCTGCCGGGTGCCTAGTGAACTGGATGAGCAAAAGGCAACCTACTGTTGCCATTAGCTCTAGTGAGGCTGAGTATCAGGCCCTGGCTCAGGCTGCCAGGGAGGTGCAATGGTTGAAGAAGTTGAGGTTTGATCTGGGTTTGCCTTGTACCATGGTCACCATTCAGGGTGACAACCTAGGGTCTCTGAGTTGGGCCAATGACTGGCAGCTGATTCCTCGCAGCAAGCACATTGATGTGATTCATCACTATATCAAGGAGTTGGTGGAGGATGGCAGACTGGCAGTTGCCTATGTTAACACTAAGGACAACTGTGCTGACCCCTTCACCAAGCCCCTTGATCCTGTTGTGTTCTGGCGGTTTGTCCGCATGCACAGAATGACCGCTTCTCCTTAGGGAATTTTTTTCTGGTTACATCAGTATCTTTGGTTATCATTGTTTGGCATTAGGTTCCTATTCCCGGATCGGGTTTTCTATACCGTTGTTACCCAACTTTGATATTCGGTTTTTCATCTTTTTCTAGCTTGGCAAATTTTGTTTTTTTGCCTTGTTTCATTCCTTCCTCTAACCCTTTGGGTTTCATTTGAAGTTCTCCCGGATTTCGGAGTTCTTTGATTTTTTTTTTAATTCTGTTACATATAGTTCTATGACACCTGTACCATAGGTGGAGAAATAGTATTTTATGTCACCTGCGTCATAGGTGGAGTATCAGCATCAATTGCGGTTCACTCAATCGTTTTATGACTTAGTGACTACTTATGTACTTCCTTAGAACTATCGGTCTAGACAGTACTGTGTCAGCTTCCCGTAGACTGTGTCATTCTTCATGACACTGTGACGACTTCCTGTTGACTGCGTCATCGGTTCTTCTGACACGCGCTGTCTAGCCTGCTGTACCCTGATCAGGTTCCAGGCTACGGCCCCTTTCCTCCGCTGGTGTCCCTTTATGGTTCCCCAGTCTTTTGTAATGTTATTCTCATCTCCGTGTATAGATTGGCGCGTCTGACCGCTGCAAGCATCTGTCCACTCTCTGAAGTGTCTAAGCTGATAGGTTATGGGCCCATCACGCTAACCACTGCTATGAAGGATGAGATGGCGTCCTTGCATGCCCATGGTACTTGGGCACTGACTCCTCAACCTCCTAAGCAAAGGATACTATCTGGCAGGTGGTTATTTGTGAAGAAGTTAGGGGTTGATGGTTCTGTGCGCTTTAAAGCACGTTTTGTGGTACGAGGTTTTCTGCAGCGTCCTGGACTGGATTTTCATGATGTATATGCCCCCATCTCCTCTAAAGCAGGTCTGGGAGTTCTCCTTGCTGCCATCACTCATAGGAAAATGTTTGTTCGGCAGCTGGATATCAAGACTGCATTTCTAGAAGCAACCTTGGAACCTGGGCTTGACTTGTACTGCCACCAGCCTGAGGGCTTCAAGGTACTTGGTCCTCATGGTGTTCCCCTTGCGTGCAAACTGATCAAGTCCCTTTATGGTTTGAAGCAGGCACCCAGGGCTTGGAGCATGGATGTCAAGCGGGTTTTGATTGCACATGGGTTTACTATGTGCAAGGCAGAACCAGCTCTGTATTTTAGAAGGGATTCTTTTGGTGGGTGGAGCTATGTCCTGACCTATGTTGATGATTTTATCTGTGCTTTTGTTGATCTGGCTTTGTATGCCTTGCTGATCAAGGCTATGGAGGCTGCTGGCTGGGAGGTCAAGGAGATGGGTGTACCTGTCCAGTTCCTCTCATTGGACATGCATGTTACGCTTGACTCTGATGGCCGGTGTGTTCAGATCAACCTCTCCCAGCACTCCTACATTGTTGATCTGGTGGAGCAGTTTGGTCTCACCGATGCAGCCAAGCCCAAGTTCTCTGCCCCCATGGCCAACTGCACTGACACTGCTGACCCCCCTGGCGACCCCCTGCCCTCTAATAGCCAGTACCTCTCTCTTGTAGGTGCTTTGCTATACCTGGCTACCTGCACCAGGCCTGATATTTCTTTTGCTGTCAGCTACCTGTCCAGGTTTTCTGCTCACCCTACCGTCCCCCTCTGGGGGGCAGCCAAGCGCTTGCTCTTGTATTTGAGGTCTCATTCCCACCTGGGCCTCACTCACACCCACAGCCCTGAGTTCTCTTTTACTGTCTTTAGTGACTCATCCTTTGCTGATGATGGGTCTGACATAACAGGAGGTCTCAGACTGGCTATGCTGTGCTTGCTGCCGGGTGCCTAGTGAACTGGATGAGCAAAAGGCAACCTACTGTTGCCATTAGCTCTAGTGAGGCTGAGTATCAGGCCCTGGCTCAGGCTGCCAGGGAGGTGCAATGGTTGAAGAAGTTGAGGTTTGATCTGGGTTTGCCTTGTACCATGGTCACCATTCAGGGTGACAACCTAGGGTCTCTGAGTTGGGCCAATGACTGGCAGCTGATTCCTCGCAGCAAGCACATTGATGTGATTCATCACTATATCAAGGAGTTGGTGGAGGATGGCAGACTGGCAGTTGCCTATGTTAACACTAAGGACAACTGTGCTGACCCCTTCACCAAGCCCCTTGATCCTGTTGTGTTCTGGCGGTTTGTCCGCATGCACAGAATGACCGCTTCTCCTTAGGGAATTTTTTTCTGGTTACATCAGTATCTTTGGTTATCATTGTTTGGCATTAGGTTCCTATTCCCGGATCGGGTTTTCTATACCGTTGTTACCCAACTTTGATATTCGGTTTTTCATCTTTTTCTAGCTTGGCAAATTTTGTTTTTTTGCCTTGTTTCATTCCTTCCTCTAACCCTTTGGGTTTCATTTGAAGTTCTCCCGGATTTCGGAGTTCTTTGATTTTTTTTTTAATTCTGTTACATATAGTTCTATGACACCTGTACCATAGGTGGAGAAATAGTATTTTATGTCACCTGCGTCATAGGTGGAGTATCAGCATCAATTGCGGTTCACTCAATCGTTTTATGACTTAGTGACTACTTATGTACTTCCTTAGAACTATCGGTCTAGACAGTACTGTGTCAGCTTCCCGTAGACTGTGTCATTCTTCATGACACTGTGACGACTTCCTGTTGACTGCGTCATCGGTTCTTCTGACACGCGCTGTCTAGCCTGCTGTACCCTGATCAGGTTCCAGGCTACGGCCCCTTTCCTCCGCTGGTGTCCCTTTATGGTTCCCCAGTCTTTTGTAATGTTATTCTCATCTCCGTGTATAGATTGGCGCGTCTGACCGCTGCAAGCATCTGTCCACTCTCTGAAGTGTCTAAGCTGATAGGTTATGGGCCCATCACGCTAACCACTGCTATGAAGGATGAGATGGCGTCCTTGCATGCCCATGGTACTTGGGCACTGACTCCTCAACCTCCTAAGCAAAGGATACTATCTGGCAGGTGGTTATTTGTGAAGAAGTTAGGGGTTGATGGTTCTGTGCGCTTTAAAGCACGTTTTGTGGTACGAGGTTTTCTGCAGCGTCCTGGACTGGATTTTCATGATGTATATGCCCCCATCTCCTCTAAAGCAGGTCTGGGAGTTCTCCTTGCTGCCATCACTCATAGGAAAATGTTTGTTCGGCAGCTGGATATCAAGACTGCATTTCTAGAAGCAACCTTGGAACCTGGGCTTGACTTGTACTGCCACCAGCCTGAGGGCTTCAAGGTACTTGGTCCTCATGGTGTTCCCCTTGCGTGCAAACTGATCAAGTCCCTTTATGGTTTGAAGCAGGCACCCAGGGCTTGGAGCATGGATGTCAAGCGGGTTTTGATTGCACATGGGTTTACTATGTGCAAGGCAGAACCAGCTCTGTATTTTAGAAGGGATTCTTTTGGTGGGTGGAGCTATGTCCTGACCTATGTTGATGATTTTATCTGTGCTTTTGTTGATCTGGCTTTGTATGCCTTGCTGATCAAGGCTATGGAGGCTGCTGGCTGGGAGGTCAAGGAGATGGGTGTACCTGTCCAGTTCCTCTCATTGGACATGCATGTTACGCTTGACTCTGATGGCCGGTGTGTTCAGATCAACCTCTCCCAGCACTCCTACATTGTTGATCTGGTGGAGCAGTTTGGTCTCACCGATGCAGCCAAGCCCAAGTTCTCTGCCCCCATGGCCAACTGCACTGACACTGCTGACCCCCCTGGCGACCCCCTGCCCTCTAATAGCCAGTACCTCTCTCTTGTAGGTGCTTTGCTATACCTGGCTACCTGCACCAGGCCTGATATTTCTTTTGCTGTCAGCTACCTGTCCAGGTTTTCTGCTCACCCTACCGTCCCCCTCTGGGGGGCAGCCAAGCGCTTGCTCTTGTATTTGAGGTCTCATTCCCACCTGGGCCTCACTCACACCCACAGCCCTGAGTTCTCTTTTACTGTCTTTAGTGACTCATCCTTTGCTGATGATGGGTCTGACATAACAGGAGGTCTCAGACTGGCTATGCTGTGCTTGCTGCCGGGTGCCTAGTGAACTGGATGAGCAAAAGGCAACCTACTGTTGCCATTAGCTCTAGTGAGGCTGAGTATCAGGCCCTGGCTCAGGCTGCCAGGGAGGTGCAATGGTTGAAGAAGTTGAGGTTTGATCTGGGTTTGCCTTGTACCATGGTCACCATTCAGGGTGACAACCTAGGGTCTCTGAGTTGGGCCAATGACTGGCAGCTGATTCCTCGCAGCAAGCACATTGATGTGATTCATCACTATATCAAGGAGTTGGTGGAGGATGGCAGACTGGCAGTTGCCTATGTTAACACTAAGGACAACTGTGCTGACCCCTTCACCAAGCCCCTTGATCCTGTTGTGTTCTGGCGGTTTGTCCGCATGCACAGAATGACCGCTTCTCCTTAGGGAATTTTTTTCTGGTTACATCAGTATCTTTGGTTATCATTGTTTGGCATTAGGTTCCTATTCCCGGATCGGGTTTTCTATACCGTTGTTACCCAACTTTGATATTCGGTTTTTCATCTTTTTCTAGCTTGGCAAATTTTGTTTTTTTGCCTTGTTTCATTCCTTCCTCTAACCCTTTGGGTTTCATTTGAAGTTCTCCCGGATTTCGGAGTTCTTTGATTTTTTTTTTAATTCTGTTACATATAGTTCTATGACACCTGTACCATAGGTGGAGAAATAGTATTTTATGTCACCTGCGTCATAGGTGGAGTATCAGCATCAATTGCGGTTCACTCAATCGTTTTATGACTTAGTGACTACTTATGTACTTCCTTAGAACTATCGGTCTAGACAGTACTGTGTCAGCTTCCCGTAGACTGTGTCATTCTTCATGACACTGTGACGACTTCCTGTTGACTGCGTCATCGGTTCTTCTGACACGCGCTGTCTAGCCTGCTGTACCCTGATCAGGTTCCAGGCTACGGCCCCTTTCCTCCGCTGGTGTCCCTTTATGGTTCCCCAGTCTTTTGTAATGTTATTCTCATCTCCGTGTATAGATTGGCGCGTCTGACCGCTGCAAGCATCTGTCCACTCTCTGAAGTGTCTAAGCTGATAGGTTATGGGCCCATCACGCTAACCACTGCTATGAAGGATGAGATGGCGTCCTTGCATGCCCATGGTACTTGGGCACTGACTCCTCAACCTCCTAAGCAAAGGATACTATCTGGCAGGTGGTTATTTGTGAAGAAGTTAGGGGTTGATGGTTCTGTGCGCTTTAAAGCACGTTTTGTGGTACGAGGTTTTCTGCAGCGTCCTGGACTGGATTTTCATGATGTATATGCCCCCATCTCCTCTAAAGCAGGTCTGGGAGTTCTCCTTGCTGCCATCACTCATAGGAAAATGTTTGTTCGGCAGCTGGATATCAAGACTGCATTTCTAGAAGCAACCTTGGAACCTGGGCTTGACTTGTACTGCCACCAGCCTGAGGGCTTCAAGGTACTTGGTCCTCATGGTGTTCCCCTTGCGTGCAAACTGATCAAGTCCCTTTATGGTTTGAAGCAGGCACCCAGGGCTTGGAGCATGGATGTCAAGCGGGTTTTGATTGCACATGGGTTTACTATGTGCAAGGCAGAACCAGCTCTGTATTTTAGAAGGGATTCTTTTGGTGGGTGGAGCTATGTCCTGACCTATGTTGATGATTTTATCTGTGCTTTTGTTGATCTGGCTTTGTATGCCTTGCTGATCAAGGCTATGGAGGCTGCTGGCTGGGAGGTCAAGGAGATGGGTGTACCTGTCCAGTTCCTCTCATTGGACAGCATGTTACGCTTGACTCTGATGGCCGGTGTGTTCAGATCAACCTCTCCCAGCACTCCTACATTGTTGATCTGGTGGAGCAGTTTGGTCTCACCGATGCAGCCAAGCCCAAGTTCTCTGCCCCCATGGCCAACTGCACTGACACTGCTGACCCCCCTGGCGACCCCCTGCCCTCTAATAGCCAGTACCTCTCTCTTGTAGGTGCTTTGCTATACCTGGCTACCTGCACCAGGCCTGATATTTCTTTTGCTGTCAGCTACCTGTCCAGGTTTTCTGCTCACCCTACCGTCCCCCTCTGGGGGGCAGCCAAGCGCTTGCTCTTGTATTTGAGGTCTCATTCCCACCTGGGCCTCACTCACACCCACAGCCCTGAGTTCTCTTTTACTGTCTTTAGTGACTCATCCTTTGCTGATGATGGGTCTGACATAACAGGAGGTCTCAGACTGGCTATGCTGTGCTTGCTGCCGGGTGCCTAGTGAACTGGATGAGCAAAAGGCAACCTACTGTTGCCATTAGCTCTAGTGAGGCTGAGTATCAGGCCCTGGCTCAGGCTGCCAGGGAGGTGCAATGGTTGAAGAAGTTGAGGTTTGATCTGGGTTTGCCTTGTACCATGGTCACCATTCAGGGTGACAACCTAGGGTCTCTGAGTTGGGCCAATGACTGGCAGCTGATTCCTCGCAGCAAGCACATTGATGTGATTCATCACTATATCAAGGAGTTGGTGGAGGATGGCAGACTGGCAGTTGCCTATGTTAACACTAAGGACAACTGTGCTGACCCCTTCACCAAGCCCCTTGATCCTGTTGTGTTCTGGCGGTTTGTCCGCATGCACAGAATGACCGCTTCTCCTTAGGGAATTTTTTTCTGGTTACATCAGTATCTTTGGTTATCATTGTTTGGCATTAGGTTCCTATTCCCGGATCGGGTTTTCTATACCGTTGTTACCCAACTTTGATATTCGGTTTTTCATCTTTTTCTAGCTTGGCAAATTTTGTTTTTTTGCCTTGTTTCATTCCTTCCTCTAACCCTTTGGGTTTCATTTGAAGTTCTCCCGGATTTCGGAGTTCTTTGATTTTTTTTTTAATTCTGTTACATATAGTTCTATGACACCTGTACCATAGGTGGAGAAATAGTATTTTATGTCACCTGCGTCATAGGTGGAGTATCAGCATCAATTGCGGTTCACTCAATCGTTTTATGACTTAGTGACTACTTATGTACTTCCTTAGAACTATCGGTCTAGACAGTACTGTGTCAGCTTCCCGTAGACTGTGTCATTCTTCATGACACTGTGACGACTTCCTGTTGACTGCGTCATCGGTTCTTCTGACACGCGCTGTCTAGCCTGCTGTACCCTGATCAGGTTCCAGGCTACGGCCCCTTTCCTCCGCTGGTGTCCCTTTATGGTTCCCCAGTCTTTTGTAATGTTATTCTCATCTCCGTGTATAGATTGGCGCGTCTGACCGCTGCAAGCATCTGTCCACTCTCTGAAGTGTCTAAGCTGATAGGTTATGGGCCCATCACGCTAACCACTGCTATGAAGGATGAGATGGCGTCCTTGCATGCCCATGGTACTTGGGCACTGACTCCTCAACCTCCTAAGCAAAGGATACTATCTGGCAGGTGGTTATTTGTGAAGAAGTTAGGGGTTGATGGTTCTGTGCGCTTTAAAGCACGTTTTGTGGTACGAGGTTTTCTGCAGCGTCCTGGACTGGATTTTCATGATGTATATGCCCCCATCTCCTCTAAAGCAGGTCTGGGAGTTCTCCTTGCTGCCATCACTCATAGGAAAATGTTTGTTCGGCAGCTGGATATCAAGACTGCATTTCTAGAAGCAACCTTGGAACCTGGGCTTGACTTGTACTGCCACCAGCCTGAGGGCTTCAAGGTACTTGGTCCTCATGGTGTTCCCCTTGCGTGCAAACTGATCAAGTCCCTTTATGGTTTGAAGCAGGCACCCAGGGCTTGGAGCATGGATGTCAAGCGGGTTTTGATTGCACATGGGTTTACTATGTGCAAGGCAGAACCAGCTCTGTATTTTAGAAGGGATTCTTTTGGTGGGTGGAGCTATGTCCTGACCTATGTTGATGATTTTATCTGTGCTTTTGTTGATCTGGCTTTGTATGCCTTGCTGATCAAGGCTATGGAGGCTGCTGGCTGGGAGGTCAAGGAGATGGGTGTACCTGTCCAGTTCCTCTCATTGGACATGCATGTTACGCTTGACTCTGATGGCCGGTGTGTTCAGATCAACCTCTCCCAGCACTCCTACATTGTTGATCTGGTGGAGCAGTTTGGTCTCACCGATGCAGCCAAGCCCAAGTTCTCTGCCCCCATGGCCAACTGCACTGACACTGCTGACCCCCCTGGCGACCCCCTGCCCTCTAATAGCCAGTACCTCTCTCTTGTAGGTGCTTTGCTATACCTGGCTACCTGCACCAGGCCTGATATTTCTTTTGCTGTCAGCTACCTGTCCAGGTTTTCTGCTCACCCTACCGTCCCCCTCTGGGGGGCAGCCAAGCGCTTGCTCTTGTATTTGAGGTCTCATTCCCACCTGGGCCTCACTCACACCCACAGCCCTGAGTTCTCTTTTACTGTCTTTAGTGACTCATCCTTTGCTGATGATGGGTCTGACATAACAGGAGGTCTCAGACTGGCTATGCTGTGCTTGCTGCCGGGTGCCTAGTGAACTGGATGAGCAAAAGGCAACCTACTGTTGCCATTAGCTCTAGTGAGGCTGAGTATCAGGCCCTGGCTCAGGCTGCCAGGGAGGTGCAATGGTTGAAGAAGTTGAGGTTTGATCTGGGTTTGCCTTGTACCATGGTCACCATTCAGGGTGACAACCTAGGGTCTCTGAGTTGGGCCAATGACTGGCAGCTGATTCCTCGCAGCAAGCACATTGATGTGATTCATCACTATATCAAGGAGTTGGTGGAGGATGGCAGACTGGCAGTTGCCTATGTTAACACTAAGGACAACTGTGCTGACCCCTTCACCAAGCCCCTTGATCCTGTTGTGTTCTGGCGGTTTGTCCGCATGCACAGAATGACCGCTTCTCCTTAGGGAATTTTTTTCTGGTTACATCAGTATCTTTGGTTATCATTGTTTGGCATTAGGTTCCTATTCCCGGATCGGGTTTTCTATACCGTTGTTACCCAACTTTGATATTCGGTTTTTCATCTTTTTCTAGCTTGGCAAATTTTGTTTTTTTGCCTTGTTTCATTCCTTCCTCTAACCCTTTGGGTTTCATTTGAAGTTCTCCCGGATTTCGGAGTTCTTTGATTTTTTTTTTAATTCTGTTACATATAGTTCTATGACACCTGTACCATAGGTGGAGAAATAGTATTTTATGTCACCTGCGTCATAGGTGGAGTATCAGCATCAATTGCGGTTCACTCAATCGTTTTATGACTTAGTGACTACTTATGTACTTCCTTAGAACTATCGGTCTAGACAGTACTGTGTCAGCTTCCCGTAGACTGTGTCATTCTTCATGACACTGTGACGACTTCCTGTTGACTGCGTCATCGGTTCTTCTGACACGCGCTGTCTAGCCTGCTGTACCCTGATCAGGTTCCAGGCTACGGCCCCTTTCCTCCGCTGGTGTCCCTTTATGGTTCCCCAGTCTTTTGTAATGTTATTCTCATCTCCGTGTATAGATTGGCGCGTCTGACCGCTGCAAGCATCTGTCCACTCTCTGAAGTGTCTAAGCTGATAGGTTATGGGCCCATCACGCTAACCACTGCTATGAAGGATGAGATGGCGTCCTTGCATGCCCATGGTACTTGGGCACTGACTCCTCAACCTCCTAAGCAAAGGATACTATCTGGCAGGTGGTTATTTGTGAAGAAGTTAGGGGTTGATGGTTCTGTGCGCTTTAAAGCACGTTTTGTGGTACGAGGTTTTCTGCAGCGTCCTGGACTGGATTTTCATGATGTATATGCCCCCATCTCCTCTAAAGCAGGTCTGGGAGTTCTCCTTGCTGCCATCACTCATAGGAAAATGTTTGTTCGGCAGCTGGATATCAAGACTGCATTTCTAGAAGCAACCTTGGAACCTGGGCTTGACTTGTACTGCCACCAGCCTGAGGGCTTCAAGGTACTTGGTCCTCATGGTGTTCCCCTTGCGTGCAAACTGATCAAGTCCCTTTATGGTTTGAAGCAGGCACCCAGGGCTTGGAGCATGGATGTCAAGCGGGTTTTGATTGCACATGGGTTTACTATGTGCAAGGCAGAACCAGCTCTGTATTTTAGAAGGGATTCTTTTGGTGGGTGGAGCTATGTCCTGACCTATGTTGATGATTTTATCTGTGCTTTTGTTGATCTGGCTTTGTATGCCTTGCTGATCAAGGCTATGGAGGCTGCTGGCTGGGAGGTCAAGGAGATGGGTGTACCTGTCCAGTTCCTCTCATTGGACATGCATGTTACGCTTGACTCTGATGGCCGGTGTGTTCAGATCAACCTCTCCCAGCACTCCTACATTGTTGATCTGGTGGAGCAGTTTGGTCTCACCGATGCAGCCAAGCCCAAGTTCTCTGCCCCCATGGCCAACTGCACTGACACTGCTGACCCCCCTGGCGACCCCCTGCCCTCTAATAGCCAGTACCTCTCTCTTGTAGGTGCTTTGCTATACCTGGCTACCTGCACCAGGCCTGATATTTCTTTTGCTGTCAGCTACCTGTCCAGGTTTTCTGCTCACCCTACCGTCCCCCTCTGGGGGGCAGCCAAGCGCTTGCTCTTGTATTTGAGGTCTCATTCCCACCTGGGCCTCACTCACACCCACAGCCCTGAGTTCTCTTTTACTGTCTTTAGTGACTCATCCTTTGCTGATGATGGGTCTGACATAACAGGAGGTCTCAGACTGGCTATGCTGTGCTTGCTGCCGGGTGCCTAGTGAACTGGATGAGCAAAAGGCAACCTACTGTTGCCATTAGCTCTAGTGAGGCTGAGTATCAGGCCCTGGCTCAGGCTGCCAGGGAGGTGCAATGGTTGAAGAAGTTGAGGTTTGATCTGGGTTTGCCTTGTACCATGGTCACCATTCAGGGTGACAACCTAGGGTCTCTGAGTTGGGCCAATGACTGGCAGCTGATTCCTCGCAGCAAGCACATTGATGTGATTCATCACTATATCAAGGAGTTGGTGGAGGATGGCAGACTGGCAGTTGCCTATGTTAACACTAAGGACAACTGTGCTGACCCCTTCACCAAGCCCCTTGATCCTGTTGTGTTCTGGCGGTTTGTCCGCATGCACAGAATGACCGCTTCTCCTTAGGGAATTTTTTTCTGGTTACATCAGTATCTTTGGTTATCATTGTTTGGCATTAGGTTCCTATTCCCGGATCGGGTTTTCTATACCGTTGTTACCCAACTTTGATATTCGGTTTTTCATCTTTTTCTAGCTTGGCAAATTTTGTTTTTTTGCCTTGTTTCATTCCTTCCTCTAACCCTTTGGGTTTCATTTGAAGTTCTCCCGGATTTCGGAGTTCTTTGATTTTTTTTTTAATTCTGTTACATATAGTTCTATGACACCTGTACCATAGGTGGAGAAATAGTATTTTATGTCACCTGCGTCATAGGTGGAGTATCAGCATCAATTGCGGTTCACTCAATCGTTTTATGACTTAGTGACTACTTATGTACTTCCTTAGAACTATCGGTCTAGACAGTACTGTGTCAGCTTCCCGTAGACTGTGTCATTCTTCATGACACTGTGACGACTTCCTGTTGACTGCGTCATCGGTTCTTCTGACACGCGCTGTCTAGCCTGCTGTACCCTGATCAGGTTCCAGGCTACGGCCCCTTTCCTCCGCTGGTGTCCCTTTATGGTTCCCCAGTCTTTTGTAATGTTATTCTCATCTCCGTGTATAGATTGGCGCGTCTGACCGCTGCAAGCATCTGTCCACTCTCTGAAGTGTCTAAGCTGATAGGTTATGGGCCCATCACGCTAACCACTGCTATGAAGGATGAGATGGCGTCCTTGCATGCCCATGGTACTTGGGCACTGACTCCTCAACCTCCTAAGCAAAGGATACTATCTGGCAGGTGGTTATTTGTGAAGAAGTTAGGGGTTGATGGTTCTGTGCGCTTTAAAGCACGTTTTGTGGTACGAGGTTTTCTGCAGCGTCCTGGACTGGATTTTCATGATGTATATGCCCCCATCTCCTCTAAAGCAGGTCTGGGAGTTCTCCTTGCTGCCATCACTCATAGGAAAATGTTTGTTCGGCAGCTGGATATCAAGACTGCATTTCTAGAAGCAACCTTGGAACCTGGGCTTGACTTGTACTGCCACCAGCCTGAGGGCTTCAAGGTACTTGGTCCTCATGGTGTTCCCCTTGCGTGCAAACTGATCAAGTCCCTTTATGGTTTGAAGCAGGCACCCAGGGCTTGGAGCATGGATGTCAAGCGGGTTTTGATTGCACATGGGTTTACTATGTGCAAGGCAGAACCAGCTCTGTATTTTAGAAGGGATTCTTTTGGTGGGTGGAGCTATGTCCTGACCTATGTTGATGATTTTATCTGTGCTTTTGTTGATCTGGCTTTGTATGCCTTGCTGATCAAGGCTATGGAGGCTGCTGGCTGGGAGGTCAAGGAGATGGGTGTACCTGTCCAGTTCCTCTCATTGGACATGCATGTTACGCTTGACTCTGATGGCCGGTGTGTTCAGATCAACCTCTCCCAGCACTCCTACATTGTTGATCTGGTGGAGCAGTTTGGTCTCACCGATGCAGCCAAGCCCAAGTTCTCTGCCCCCATGGCCAACTGCACTGACACTGCTGACCCCCCTGGCGACCCCCTGCCCTCTAATAGCCAGTACCTCTCTCTTGTAGGTGCTTTGCTATACCTGGCTACCTGCACCAGGCCTGATATTTCTTTTGCTGTCAGCTACCTGTCCAGGTTTTTCTGCTCACCCTACCGTCCCCCTCTGGGGGGCAGCCAAGCGCTTGCTCTTGTATTTGAGGTCTCATTCCCACCTGGGCCTCACTCACACCCACAGCCCTGAGTTCTCTTTTACTGTCTTTAGTGACTCATCCTTTGCTGATGATGGGTCTGACATAACAGGAGGTCTCAGACTGGCTATGCTGTGCTTGCTGCCGGGTGCCTAGTGAACTGGATGAGCAAAAGGCAACCTACTGTTGCCATTAGCTCTAGTGAGGCTGAGTATCAGGCCCTGGCTCAGGCTGCCAGGGAGGTGCAATGGTTGAAGAAGTTGAGGTTTGATCTGGGTTTGCCTTGTACCATGGTCACCATTCAGGGTGACAACCTAGGGTCTCTGAGTTGGGCCAATGACTGGCAGCTGATTCCTCGCAGCAAGCACATTGATGTGATTCATCACTATATCAAGGAGTTGGTGGAGGATGGCAGACTGGCAGTTGCCTATGTTAACACTAAGGACAACTGTGCTGACCCCTTCACCAAGCCGCTTGATCCTGTTGTGTTCTGGCGGTTTGTCCGCATGCACAGAATGACCGCTTCTCCTTTTTTTCTGGTTACATCAGTATCTTTGGTTATCATTGTTTGGCATTAGGTTCCTATTCCCGGATCGGGTTTTCTATACCGTTGTTACCCAACTTTGATATTCGGTTTTTCATCTTTTTCTAGCTTGGCAAATTTTGTTTTTTTGCCTTGTTTCATTCCTTCCTCTAACCCTTTGGGTTTCATTTGAAGTTCTCCCGGATTTCGGAGTTCTTTGATTTTTTTTTAATTCTGTTACATATAGTTCTATGACACCTGTACCATAGGTGGAGAAATAGTATTTTATGTCACCTGCGTCATAGGTGGAGTATCAGCATCAATTGCGGTTCACTCAATCGTTTTATGACTTAGTGACTACTTATGTACTTCCTTAGAACTATCGGTCTAGACAGTAATGTGTCAGCTTCCCGTAGACTGTGTCATTCTTCATGATGTAGAGTGACTTTTGTTTTAAGAATTTGATGCAAGAAAAATGAGGCCAATCAGGTGTATGGTTGATTTTACGGGATTTGTATAAGATATTGCATGTTTCGGCCCAGCCCAGACGTGAACGGTATGTCCCGTCCTCCTGAACGGGTTTTGGGCCAGCGGCAGGTGGCGTGGCTTGCCCCTGCCCCCGCCCGGTGGCCCCCGCCCCAGCCCCCGCCCCAGCCCCTGCCCCCGCCCCCGCCCTGTGCCCCCCGCCCCTGCCCCACGCACGGCCCTGAGGTGGGGTCCGTGGGCTGATCGTAGTGCCCTAGGGGAATGTTTCGTCCATTGTGATGCTTACATGTTTCGCCTCGAATTTTTGACGACAATTCTGTTCCCAAACCTATGTATGTGCACATGTTTAAGGGGTTCAAATTTGAAATGTTAGCTCAAAACACCCTGAAATCAAATTGTTAACCGATAATTGTAGCTTTTGGGCCCAACCTGAGCTCCTTTTCGTGAATTGCGAAGCTCATGTGTGCTCTGGTGAGAATTTGTCCGGTATAAATAAGTCTTATAATTCATCAAAAATATAGAATGTTCAATTTTTTGATGTTTTTCATAAAACCTGAAAATGTGGTTGGTGACACAAGGACGAACGGACGAACGGACGAACGGACGAACGGACGAACGGACGAACCAACAGACATTTTAATGGGGCTAATCCCTCTTCAAAAAATCTGGATATTTTTTTCATTCGGGTATTTCTGGGGTTGCCCACTGAACCCGCCTCTAAACCTAGCCGCTTGGAGAGGCAACCAATCAGGTGCTTTCGTCCTATTCAATTTTTCTCCCAACCTCGGACGTATTATCTACTCAAGTGTTCCACAAGGATACCATAACACGATTTACCATCAGATTATTATACCTAGGGCTGTCAAGCTTTATACCGCCCGGTATTTATTTTACCGTGTACCGTACGATATATCGTACGGTAAAATAAGCAAACCGTACGGTATTTTGGGGGTCCATCGAAAAGATTGAAAGATTACAAGGGGCTCATGTCCTAGCAGTGAAACAACACCGCCCTAAAGTCGGACTCGAGAAACCACCCGCCGTCTTCTGGCAGCGGGGCTCGAACTCCGGTCACCGAAGCCTTAATGACCGGGTCTGGACCATACCGCCCTCCAGATTGGGCCACTACTATCGTAAAGAAAGATTACAAGGGGCTCATGTCCTAGCAGTGAAACAACACCGCCCTAAAGTCGGACTCGAGAAAACCACCCGCCGTCTTCCGGCAGCGGGGCTCGAACTCCGGTCACACGATATATCGTGTTTACCGTACAATATATCGTGTTTGGTCCAAATCGGCTTTGGCTTGGGCTTGCGACTCGGCAGGTCGGCGGTTCGATTCTCGCCAGAAGCACCTGAGTCTGGGTCAGGGAATTTATACCGTACGATATATCACGATATATCGTACGGTAATCGACCACGATATTACCGTGTTTGTCTATCTCCCTCAGTATTGGTCCATTTGACTTAATTTTAAGTGTATGGACGTGTAAACGGTATTTCCTGTTATATCCCCTTGGTCTAACACTGATTTTCCCCAAAAAGGTATACAAATACCGTACGGTATCGATACCGTACGGTATATCACAATATATCGTACGGTAATTGAAAATACCGTACGGTATTGACAGCCCTAATTATACCTCTCATTTCTGTGGTCGGCCAAGGGATCCGCCTCTGACCTTCCCCGTTTGGAGAAGTTTCGAGTGCTACATGTCACATCTGCACGACCCTGCAATTTCAGTTTCATTGGCCAAATTCACTTTTTCAGCTCTCGCTCCCCCACCCCCCTTGAACCCAACTCAGAGCCGCTAATCGTGGGAACTGTGTGTGCTTAGGACTGAGGTTAGTCTCTGTAAACTTGTATGAGTATGAGGATGGGGTTGGGATGGGGGTTCAACTTAGCGCCGATCTGGCACGCCAGGTCCGCAGCCAGGTCAGCAACGTACCCTAAAATTGTTCTACGACCCCCTCTAGTCTGACCAAGTTGAACTGGTGGGAAATCTTTCGTCTACGTCCTTGCACTCGCTTTGCGCTCCACTATCCAACAATGTCTTGGACCCCACCACAATGGAAGCTGTGATCCTTTACCGAAGCTGATGCCGTCCTCGACTCTTCCTCTGGGTTTAATCCTCTTGCATGCCCTGGGCCGGTCTGGATCCCAATCCTGGGTTTGCACGCGCACGTTTATTAGTTCCATCTCTCGCTATCTTTGTCTCCCTCTACGCGACGGAATTCCAACGTCTAGGCATCACTTACGAAAATGCGACAGCTCTGGCAGCCTCTGCGGTCAACCTCACTGCTAATTACCAGCTAACACCTTCTACAGGTCAGCAACAACGCGAATGAAGTTCATAGGTGCGAATACTTCCTGGTGCTTGCATGTCCCACCATCTGTTGCCCACCTCCTGGGGGAGTGCATGGGAGGGGTTGCATGTTTTGCTTGGGGGTGGGGTGGGGATAATGTTGTTGCATGTACATGTGTGTTGTGGCCATCGGCCACTCAAGTGTCAGTGTGATGGGGCTGATCATGGCAACAGTGCACGATGACAACCTTCTACCTTACGTGAATGGGGATAGAAATATGAGTGGTTGGGGGGGTACCTTCAACCTTCCAAAACTCACCTCCATTGTCTATACCCCCAAATGTGTGAGGAGTGTGTGGGTGGAGAAGACAGGCTTCCATCATTACAACGGGCATAGCAGTATGTAGTTCATCTGAATAAGCCATTCCGGACTCAGATGTGCATCAAGCCCCGCTAAGGCAGGTGTGTGTGTGTGTCTTCGGTGGTGGTAGAAGGGAAAGGTCTTGCCGTCGATACAAGGGGATCACTGCCTTATTTTTATCTTTAATTAACCTGAATGGTTTAGAAGATACAGCACAACCAAACGCAACTGGACGACCTTCTGGAGACCGTACTAAACCAAAACCAAAACTGAAACCGTTCAAGGCGAGCGGTACAACCCTGCCGATCACTGTTGGGGAAATCCCGAAAAGTGTCCGGGGTTTCCCCACAAGATCAAATTTTCCCGAGGGGGTTGTAGGACAATTGTTTGCAGAGGGTTGGCTCCAAGCAACTTGAGTGGTAGTATCAGCCTCAGGCCTCAGTTCCAGACTCTATGTCAGCCCAGTTGGCTACCACAACTGTGCTGTATTACATGTGTTTGTCCGTGTGTGCGCTTTTGGGTGTTAGTGCGTGTGTGTGTGATTTGTAATGCTTCCTCTCCTTAGACTGCACTTGTGTCAACACACTACAGGTGCTCCAAAGGCCTGTTACATCATCACACCATTACATCATTTGTTGCTCTTTTCTGCTGCACTCAGCTTCCATGCCTTGTTTTCCGCAACTGTTGCTTTGCTTTGAAGCATTTTCAGGTTAAACAAGTCCTTGATTCATGGTGTATGCAACTAATGAGGGTGTTGGAAGGGGGGGGGAAGGTCAGGGGGGGTATGTGTGGGGGGGTTTGTGGGTGGGTGGGAGTTTGAAGGGGGGGGGGGGGGGGGTCAGGGGGGGTATGCGTGTGTGGGTTTAAGTTTGTGGGGGGTTGTGTTAGAAGGAGGGGGGGAGGGAGGGGGGAGGGGGAGGGGAGGTCAGGGGGGGTATGTGTGGGTGGGTGTTCAGGCGGGGTGTAGGCTGAACAAGGGCTTGATTCATGGTGTATGCAACTAAGACATGCTTCAACCTTCTGTATTACCTGAGCAGCAGAAGTGTTTTGCCAGTGGCGGCAGTGGTAGTGCTAGATTGCAGGCTTGTAGTGCCCTGGGAAGTTGATGTATGTATGTATGTTCCAGTCCAGGGGTAGGCCAAGTAGGCTAAAGGGACTTGCCCAACCGTGTTAGGAACAGCTTCAAAAGAAAGAGCATTGATGAACTCAACCCCAAACTGGAAAGTTGATATGTGCACCCTATTGCCAGTGGTTGTGTTGTGTGTAGGGTACCATCTAACGACCGACAGACCTTCGTCTATTGCTGGCAGCCGTTGAAAGGTGCATCAGTGGGTATGTGACAAGGGATGTTTCATTGGAACCAATCTTTTACCTTTCATAGTTACACTTGGGCCTGACCCCCGCTTGAATATCTGCCAGTTTCAGGCCTTCAGAATAGGGGCACAGAAAATCACCCCATTCACTGTTTGGCTTTGTACAACAAAGCGATACATACGCACGCACAACTATATCAATATAAGATTTCAGGCATTCAGAAAAGGGGCACAGAAAATTACCCATTCACCGTTTGGCTTTATACAAGTAACCAATATATATTAGTAACCATTATATACGCACGCACAACTCCTAGTCCTGCAGCCGGGAAACTGTAAAGCTCTCTCAGCAAAACAACTATCCGACACTAGCTTAGCTCAGAAGCAAAGAAGAGAAAAACGGTTGCAGACAACGGCTGCATACTTCCGCCCAAGCGAACTGCCCTATCAGCATATTTCTTAAAATGTCAAAAGTTCACATTCCTATCCGCCTTTTTTCGTCTTGTTTTCTTTTTTTCGTTATCCAAACTCAGTGCATGTTTCACAAGCACAATACCACCATCCAAAGCAATTTGGCTGCTTGCAGTCTTGAGAAGATCTTAATATGAGAGCTGTAAACATCCCAGATTCATGTTGGACCCACGCAGGACTCAGCGTCCTGAACAGCCCTGCCACCATCATCAGGCCATGGCTTTCTCCTGCTCAGCTACCAAAGCCATCTGTGGCTGACCCCCCAAGCTGAGAACCCTGCCCATGCTCATCACGCCCGAGGTGAAGTTAACCAGAATCTCATGCACGTTGCCGGTGGCAGGCACAGTGATGAACACAGTTGAGTTGGATAGGAATGGCGTGACAAAGGGAGACGCAAAGTTGGCGGAGAATCCTCCCTCAGAAAGCTGCAGAACACAAGGCATGGGTGGAGGCTGGTTAGTGCAGGCAGGCAGATAGGCAGGTATGGGTGGAGGCTGGTTAGTGCAGGCAGGCAGATAGGCAGGTATGGGTGGAGGCTGCTTGGTGCAGGCAGGCAGATAGGCAGGTATGGGTGGAGGCTGGTTAGTGTAGGCAGGCAGATAGGCAGGTATGAGTGGAGGATGGTTAGTGCAGTCAGGTAGATGGGTAGGCAGGCAAGCAGAAAGGCCGGATGTGGGGCGCATATTTCGACTTCAAGGGTAGGTACCGCTCCGACCAAAGTCGGCACACTCTGGCCAAAATCAGGGCAATGTGATGTGTTGAAGTGATTGCATCAAACGATGAATGGCACAGAGCTTAAGGAAGTTTGCAATAACATGATGGAATACACAATTTGACAAATACCTATCATGGATGGCTGCCATGCACTTATACAGATACTGATAATGATACAGATACTGATACAGGGCTGGGGGGGGGAGCCACCATCTTATGACAAGTTGGTGGGAGGTGGGTGCAAGTAGGGTAGGAGTTAGGTGGGAGGGTAGGTGTGGGGTGTATATAGGGGTCAGCTGGATTATGTGGGGGAGTGGGGAGGGCAATCGTGGCTCTAGTGGCTCCCGTGACATAACATGTGGCCATGGTGTGGATGCCTTGCAGTGGTGTGGGTGGAAGATGAGTTCGGTGGGGTCCGGGGCTTGTGGAGAGGAGGGAGGGAGATTCACATAGATGCCCTGCTGATGGCTTTGCCGGTGCGGCCATAATACATATGGCCATGGTGTGGATGGATGTAGTGGTGTGGGTGGAAGATGACGTGAGTGGGGTGGGGGTGGTGCTTGTTTGGAAAGGGGATGTAGAAGACTCACATTAATGCTGCTGATGGCTTCCCCGGTGATACCGTATACTTAACATGTGGTCAATGGTTTGTGTGGATGCCAGTGGTTGTGGGTGGACGATTGACGTGAGGGGTGGGGGTGGAGCCTTGTGGAAAGGGGGGGGTATAAGAATCACACTGATGCTGCTGATGGCTTTGCCGGTGACGCCGTGATAACATGACCCATGAGGCCGCATCTGTGGATGGCCAACATGTCGATGTTTGCTTGGCAGGCCCTGTGCTCGAATCACAAAGCCATCACTGCCCAGGCCAGTGCCCGAGTGATTGGTCAGGGTCACGTTGGGAGTTCCACGAGTGTCCGTGCGGTAGAAGCGGGGTGTGGCAATGAAGGGGCCAGACTGGGCAGCGGTCCAAAAGACACCTGCGCATGTACAGTTGGTGTGTCAATGTGGGGGCCCTTAGTAGGGCCCAGACGTGCCCCTAGCGTGCTTGGAACACGATTCTGGTTAGATTCTGTACTTGGAAGACCAACAAAAAAAATCACCGGTTCAGCCGGGTTCAGGGTATATATCATGCGAAGAAGTCAAGTTCTGAAACCAAGGTTTAGGGACACTAACCAGGAACACCTCCCGTGCTCTTCATATCCCTGCTCTTCATTGCTCTCTTACGCAAGCCCTGCTCTTTATGATCTTACCAGGGGCACCTTCCGAAGCCTCCAATCATCTCGTCACATCCCTGCCCTTCATTGCTCTCTAATGCATGCCCTGCTCTTTATGATCTTACCAGGGGCACTTTCCGAAGCCTCCAATCATCTCGTCACATCCCTGCCCTTCATCGCTCTCTAACGCATTCCATGCTCAGCTCATCCCCGCCCTGCCCCTTGCCATGTTCCCTGCCCTTCATTACTGCTCTCTAACGCATGCCCTACTCTTGAGGAACACTTACCAGGGGCCCCTTCTGTGAAACCTCCAATCCTGGGGTTGGAAGCGTTGATGTACGTGGCTGTCACGTCGCTAGTTGACGCTAGACGGCGGTCATGGTCGTGGCCAGTGTGATCCTCCTCACTAGTGTGGTTTTCCTCGCTGGGGTGTTGTTCCTCCCTAGTGTGGTTTTCCTCGCTGGGGTGTTGTTCCTCGCCAGTGTGGTTGTCCTCGCTGGGGTGGTGTTCCTCGCCAGTGTGGTTGTCCTCGCTTGGGGGGTGTTCCTCCCCAGTGTGGTTGTCCTCGCCCGTGTGACTATGGGGAACAGTTATGGCCAGCACACTGTCGATGCAACCAAACAGCACGATTGTGTACTACAATGGGGAGGGTAGAGGGTTTATGTGTCAAACTCTTGTGTCTTTACACATGTTGACATGTGTGGGTCGGCGATGGGGGTGGAGGGGAAGATGCAGCCATGTGAAGAATGGCAGTGCCAGCATGCTGCTGCTGCAGCCAAAAGACATACTCATAAAGGGATGTGTGCTTTGAGGTGGATGGGGGGGCACTGTGTGAGGTGAAGAGTGGGGTACTGTGTGAGGTGAGGTGTGGGGTACTGTGTGGGGTGTAGGGGGTCACTGTGTTGGGTGCGTGTAGGGGGGCATTGAGGTATTGTGAGAATGTGTGTGTCAGCCATCATGGGCGTGCTTGTGTGTGTGGGTGTGGGTGTGTGGGGGGGGATTTATGGTTCACGGTCTAGTTAAACCCTACCTCCCCACCCCCCACCCCCAACGTCTCCAACAACAACACACCCACTGGGAACATCTGCGTCATCTTCATCCCTGGTGGCAGCTGTCCCATGTTAGTGGTAGCTGGCCCATACAGGTGCTGGTGCACGCCATCTTCATCCCAGTCACGCACCTCTTCAGTCTCATACTTCTCAGAGCCATGGCAGCGAGCGCAAGGGAAGCGGTTCACCACTGTACCCTCCTGGTCCACCATGATGGCCTCGCCAGTGCCAGTGTGAGCAGCAAAGATATAGTTGTCGACCACGACGAGGTGGTAATGTCCAATGGGCACGTACATGGTCTTGGAGAAGCTGAAGTCTCCAGACATGGCTGCCTCTGTGGCGTTGTAGGTGGCCACCAGGCCATGGGTCTCAGCCTGAGTGGTCAGGGGTGGGTGCAGGGTGCATGTTGGGTTTAGTTTGAGGATTTAAGCCTGGTAGGCAGTTTGAGTGTGTGTGTGTGGTGCGTGCGGAGGGGGGGGGGGGGGTGGGGGGGGGGGGGGGGGGGGGTGGGGGGGGGGAGGGGGGGGG